>JASDQU010010110.1:100478-113860 GCA_032191745.1 Picea mariana | reverse complement strand
AATGAAAAGATGCTTAGCGCATTTACCTTTTGAGGTTTTTTTTTTTAAAGAAAAAAAAAAGTGAGGGGGGGAAATAATTTTGGGAGAAACATGGGGGATGAGTGACACTTGTAAGACATAGAATTTTTAGAGGGTTTTTCATTAAAACTTAAAATAAATGTGATTTAGGTCAAAAGAGGATAAAAAGAAAGGGGATGGGGGAAAGAAGGGAGGAGCTATTAGGTATTGTTATGCTGCCAAAATTGAAAAGGGGACTGATTGCTTGTGAGGAGTTGGGGATTTTCTCAGCTGTATTAGAGTGGTAGCTCAGCCTTGGAGGTGGGCTGGGAAGCTAGGTTACTGTCTGGACTATGTGTGGCCCCTTTGTGGCTCGGGGGGCTAAGGGGGAAGTAGAGTACCCCTAGCGATTGGCTGGGGGGTATCGATGAGTTCTTGA
This sequence comes from Picea mariana, assembly GCA_032191745.1. NCBI lineage: Eukaryota > Viridiplantae > Streptophyta > Pinopsida > Pinales > Pinaceae > Picea > Picea mariana. The sequence goes on along the minus strand of JASDQU010010110.1, from coordinate 113,424 downwards.
CGGTCGGCGAGAAGGATTTCACGGAGCGTGCGGACAAACCTTCGGAGGAGGCGAACAGGCAAAGGTACGCCCTTCGGTATAATGAAAGACAATGTAAATAGTTGTTTAATATTCTGGACGGAGTAAATGGCTTGTTTCTTATTCTGACTGTGTAAATTAGTTGTTTAATATTCTGGACTGTGCAAATGGCTTGTGCTTCGTATTCTGGACTGTGTAAAATAGTTGATAATACTCTGGATGGTGTAAAATGGTTGTTGTTATTTTGGACTATGTTTTATTTTCTGATTGGGATTCGTTCGGTTAGTGTTGGGCAGATTCCTCCCGAGGGGTTCTTGAACAGGAGATGTGGGTGTTGTCTCCACTGGGTTGAGTGGGTTTTTGCTTTATTTATGTTTTATTTGCATGGGTTTCTGGGTAGTCATCAGTTGGAGAAGAAAAATTTTGTTGCTCGACTCCACTCCAGTGAACTGGTAAACGGGGACAGAACTGAAGCACTTCCATATTTTCCTTGAGTTTTAAAATCCTTTCACGGCTACCGTTGATTGGTGCCAATTGCTTGATATTTTTGATAGAGCTACTTCCTTTTGAAAATGTTTATGTATGTAGGTGTTCTGAATGAAATGTATGAAGTGCGAGTCATTTTACATATTTTCAAGAATACTGGGAGGGTTTAGGATGCATTGCCTGCATGTTTTCCCCGATTCTGAGACCCCTTCGCTGGGGCATTCTTCATGGTGACTCCTTCTGCGTTTCATCCATTAACCCTGCATGGTCGTTCCATGGAATAAAAAGGGTTTTATATTAAAACTTTAGTCTCTTCCTTGCCTCTTCTCCTCCCGCAATCTTGGGTTAGATCCCTCCTGAGAAAAATATATATACATATAATAAATAAAAAGGGGACAAGGGTTGCGTGAGGACAGAAGGTAACCCAGGGACACTATCACTGAAGGCGATTGGATCTCACGACCTCTCATCCCCGTCCCAATCGAAGGCAGATAGTAAACTATACAGGGAAATCTCTTTAGCGAAGAGAAATGCGTGGGAACTCTACCACACTACCAAATGGCGGCTTCTAATATTTTTCATTGGAAACCTCTGATATTGTTCAAGTTTTAACGTATTTTGCACCAGTAGATAGGGTATATTTGGCACCAGTAGATAGGGTCTATTCGAAGAGAAATTTTGATTTTATTCATGCCCTTATTTCGCACTAGTAGATAGGGTACATAATGTTGCGCACATATTTTGATTTAAGTGCTCAGTGGAAGTTAAGTTTTGTACATAATTAACCATGGATCTCAGTATTGTTAATGGTTTTGTAATAAGTGACCTTCTGCAGAAATTCTTTAATTAGTTTTTAGGAGACTGCGCCAGTAGATAAGGTTCTTGAGATTGTTCATGTTTTAACATGATTTGAACCAGTAGGATGGATAGGGTATATTTCTCTAGTAGGTCTGTTGCTTCTGATATTTTCAATTGCAAATAGGAAATCCAATCTCCTTGTGTATCTGACTGCACACAGCCACCAGCTTAACCCTGATGAATCTCTTTATGAGCGCCATCTGTTATTCCTGAATGTCGACAAGGTACAGGACGCAATTTTTTAGGTTTTATATAAAATAATCTGTCATAATATAACTGCAATAGGAAGACTTCATTGACCATACGATTTGCCATAAGACTTTCCTCCTGGGTTCTATTTCTTTGCGCTCATCACTGTTAATTGTTTATCATGGTTGTAATGATGTTGTAATAAAATGTCATGGTAAGCTTGGGTAAAGGATGGTAATATTTGTTTAGTTTGCAATGTTAATACTTGTTTAAATGGCAAAGTTAATATTGTTTAAATTGCAATGTTAATGATGGTGCTTAAACTGCAATGTTAATATTGTTTAATTTGCAATGTTAGTACTTGTTTAAATGGCAATGTTAATATTGTTTAGAATTGCAATGTTAATGATGATGCTTAAATTGCAATGTTAATATTATTTAATTGCAATGTTAATACTAGTTTAAATTGCAATGTTAATATTTGTTTAAATTGCAATGTTAATGATGATGTTTAAATTGCAATGTTAATATTTATTTAATTTGAAATGTTAATGATGATGTTTAAATTGCAATGTTAATATTTGTTTAAATGGAAATGCTAATGATGATGTTTAAATTGCAATGCTAATATTTTGTAAGGTTATTGTAAAATATGGTAAACAAATTGGAAGGCAAGGTAAGATAATATGGAGAATGTAAATGTTTGGGGGTTTACCAGTATGGTAATGACATTGTTGCTCAATTATGGTAATTAACAGAAAAATGCAACGTGCTTGTGATTATTGCTTGTCCTTGAACTAGTGCAAAATGACTTTATAACTAAATAATGGGGGTTGAGATTATTTGTTTTTTACCTTATGTTAAGGTATTCGTCAGTTAATGAAATTTAATGGAGCAGTTGGTCAGTAATCAATCACAGTTGGGTCGTAGGAATGTCCGGTCTTAGTTATTGAGGGGTCCTTGCCTGAGTCCTTTTTCTTGCACCTTCCGTAGAGGATGTGGTTTTTCATTTATTTATTGTTCTGCCACGTTGTTAATGTCTTGTTGGGTCTTCTTGTATCAGGTGGGATGTAGACACCTCCAGGTAACCTTAGGAGATATGTCTGTGTGTGTGATTATTCCGTGTAAAGAATCCAGTGCCGTATCAAGAGTCTCGGGCCCTTTAAAGGCAGGGTTTCCACTCTTGCGACACACCTGACGAAGATTACTAGTTTCTGCCTGAGCAGTCGGCCAGGAGCCTATCTGACCTTCTCTCTCTCCGGAGCAATGAACTAAGATTAAACGCCCTGCTTTCTTGTGCAGAAATAGTAAGATCTACTACTATGGATCCTTCCCTCTGTGTTTGTACTGTGCATAACCTAGTATGTTGTTAAATGTTTGTGTTGTACGCCTTGTGTCTAGGGTCCTTTATTGCTTGCAGTTACTAGTTGTGTGCCTTCAGTCTTCTTGTGATGAACATCGTGATTGCGTCTTGTGGGTTGTCAAGTGGCGACATAGAGTCAAGTGTGTCTGTTACTTCTACACGTGCGCATACACCTTAAACAAAACAAAAAAATTGCACCTGTTATCAAAGTTGTTGTCGTACTTAGGAGGTCATCACATTGATATATTACCATTCTTATTAATAATGTTTGATTTTGTTTTCATTGCAGGACTGGAGTTACTCCGATGGATACATTGGAAGCATGACTTCACATAGTATCCTGATTTGTTTAATAGTTAGGGTAGGTTTAGGAATAGGTTTTCTTTCAGTTTTATTTCTCACTATTTCTCTTTGTAATAATGCAGTCATGAACGCAAGTGGGCGCACCACGAGAACCATAATACGACAGTTATCAGGGAAGTCTACTTGATCTTTTCTCTTTTCTTTTAGTTGAATATTTATTTTCAAAAAACGTAGTATCGTCATGAAAATATTAAATGGAAAGTAAAGAGATAAATAAATCTAAATCAACCCTGACCCAAGGTACCATGAGTAAGACTACTTTCCCATCAAACAAGATTTTTCTACTTTATTTCAGTCTCCCAAGGGATTTGTTGCATGAGGTTTTCAGATGCACCTTCTATATATATTTTTTTTGTTTGGATTTCTTTTCTTTCCAATTTTTCTTCGCTGGTGTGTTTTGTTTCCATTTATGCTTATCAGTCTTTATTTTGAAGCACACATACCTGCATCATGAATTGTTTCAGACAAAGAGAACAGAAAAATTTCTCCTCTGAAATGACTACTGAGGATTGTTAAAACATCAATTATGATACTTTTCTGAAGTTTACAGCCATGTTAAAGAAAGCTTGTTGTTTGAAAAGCATTGTTTGATTTCAATCTGTAACTAAATCTTTTCACGATCATCCATAAAAAATGTCTTCTTACGCTGTCCCTGTTCCTTAAGAGAACAACTCAGAAGATGTCTCCCTGCCTTCGAAGGTCAGTTTATCAATAAACTATCTCTAGATCTTAATGAAGGACAGTTTATAAATCTTTCTCAAGGTCTGTAATTTATTAAAATATGTCCAAAATATCATAATTTTCAGCATCACCCTGCTCAATTACATATCTTTAAAAAACAAATAAATCATTAAAGAGCTATGGAAAGTGTTTGTAAACCCGTCGGGATACTGAACAGGTCTACTGGCAGCGGGTAAATGCATGCATGACGCCAAGATAACTTCGTCGGGGTAATGAACAGGCCCGCTAGCAGCGAAGCAATGTCAGGTATATGAAAATTCTTAGATTTGTAATTTTTTGACCTTAAATGTCCTTCATTCTGATCTGGAACTTCCTGGCAGGATACAAATATTAGAGTGGGTTAAATGGAAACCCTGTCGAGGCTATGGACGCCTGCTGGTAGCAGTGGTTCTGTCAATAGTATTGGAGATTTTATCATTAATATCGTGACTTGCTTTTATTAATACTGTTACCAGTTTTCATCTTTTAAAATAACCAGCTGGAATTTTTATGATTGATGACGATGTTTAAACAATTTTTTGGTTGTTTTTGAGTTAGATTTATTCTCATTATCCTAATCTGGACTTGTTTGTTTGGCAGAGATAACTACTTCTACCAGTGTGTCACCATTTTTGGCAGCCATTTTTATTCATATCTTTTCATTACAAGCTGCCTACACAAGGGTTTTGAACCCTCAATACTCGTTGCAATTCTTTAAAAAAAAATGACACTATTATCTTTCGCTTTTGCATATCTGCTTTTCGTTTTCATTTTCATGACTGCAAGCATGAAAACCTACAGTTGGGATTCATGTTGATGGCATTAAAATGATCTTTTTTATTGTTATGAACCTATTTGTTTATGTGGTCATAACTCTTTTACCTCCAACTCACCACTGGTCACACATTTATCAAAACACCAAACCACCACTCACTTTGCAGTTGACTATTGTTAATATAGTTTTGATTTATAAATTCGTTGATGCAATGGTTATTTGATATTTTGGTGTCTTTGATCAAATTGTTGATGCAATGGTTTTATTGAACACATTAATTTTGGGGTCAAATCGTTGGTGCAATGTTAGACATATTGGTTTCTTTTAAATCATGCAAATGCCATTGTTTATTTAACATTCAGAACGATTTTTCGTTATGTATACCATGGCTTTTTGATAATTCATTTGATTAAAATTTTTTTGGGTATGCACTGTTATGATTTGAATAGGCTTTGTTGGTCGTACAAACCTGACATGATATTTTTTCATGGTCCCAATTTACTCCACCACCCTCGCACGCATAAGCATTAACGCTCTGTCTTGCATTTCGGGTTGCCTTTGCCTGTTTTGGGGAAGCTGCAGGAAAAATGGTTCTGTGTCTACCCTGTCAAACCCTATCGTCGATTATCCTGTTGATTTTATGCTATCATCTATGGCTCCTATAGTGTGAATTGAGCCCAATGGTGTCCAAACGTTGTTTTTGTTTGATAACGCCCGAGAGGACCTAGAGAGGAATGGTTGGTTGGTTTTTATTAAGAAGTTCGAGGGTTTCAACCTTGCAGTCGCTCAACAATTTGCACTTACATTCGATGGATGTAGGGCCAAAGTTGGGGACATACAACTCGAATTGAATGAGGATTTCCTTATCTTAGCCACTGGTCTGCCAGCCAAAGGGCAGAAATGGTTTAAAAATTTCAAGGTTGATGAAGTACCATGGCCACTATTGTTTACCTCAAGGAAAATCAACAGTTGCGACAAAGATATGCCGGTTACAGCTCTTAAATCTAGATGGCATGATTTATTGGCTATTATCAAGAAGTTCATTACATGCGAGGGTAGATACAGTTTAGTTTTCCTATACCACCTACGGCTGCTCATGAGTTTCATAGATTTTCCTTTAAATATGCCACATTTCCTCCTTCGGAGTTTGTATAAAATGGCTAAACATTTCAAGAGGGAGAAAGCCGACTCCAGCCTCTTCCACCACTATTTAATTAAAATTATTATAGTTCATCATTTGAGGTTGAGTGGCAACTGTTGGGAACATTTCTTGTTGAGGAATGGCTTTGCCAGTCCTGAAATTGGACAAGTTGACAAAACCGTGGTCACAGAAACCCTTGTTCGGCCTGTCGTGCCCCCTCCTACACTCTTACCCTCTGTTGAACCCTCAACCTACCCGAACGATAACCTACCCGACACCCTGCCTCACTCATGTATAAAAGACAGTGCTAAGCCTGTTAAGAGGTCTGCTAAGAAAAAGGGTAAGGGTAACAACAATGTCAATAACAAAAGTAAAAAGGCTGCACGCTGGGTATCAAGGTGTGCTCGCAATAAACCTAAACAAAACACAGACCAACAGCCAATTCTGTTGAGTGAAGATTCTGATTCTGAAATCGAGCGGTTTCTAACTGAGGAGTATCCATAATCGCATGGCCTTTGTTCAGTCAAGCCCTATGACTATGTGACGAACCTCCCGCCATGCCTTAGAGATGACCCCAACTTCCCCAGGATAAAACTCGATAGTGGAGCCACTGGTAAATTAAGATATTCCTCACCTGTAATTACACAGCTTGATCAACCACAATGTAATGAATGCAAGTCGTGGCTCGACCGATATTATATAGACGTCCCTTCGCTCCAATCCCAAATCAAGTCCTTGGAGGACCGGGTAAATGTGCTAACCAAAGAAAATGATAGGTTGCTAGATAATGATAAAAGGAAGAAGACCACAGGCTCTGTTGTTTTCAAAAATGTAGAGGTAGCCACTGCCATTGCTAATTCAAAAATAGCTTGATCGAATCGAATCCCTGAAACCAAGGTATGGTATTTCAAGAATGATTTTAAAATGATTTTGTTTGCTTTGAATTAGCATAAAGGATTTGTTTGCTCAATCGCATCTATTTTTTTTATGATTGAATTGATATAATACGATTTTGTTTGTAAATAATAACTAGCTACAAAATCGTGAGATTCTGTAGCTAGTCATAAAAATTTGAATTTTTGTTGATTTTATAACTAAACAAAATCTGAAAAACATGTATTCTTGTGCATTGACAGGTACACAGGAATTTTAAAGGAGATTGGATTGACTGTGGCATCTTTGAACATACTTTTTCTTTACATACTTTTGGATTAGGCTGTTAGTATTAGTTAGAAATAGGAATTTGGGAGATTGTATTCCCATAATTTTTGCAACAGTTTTGATAATTTCCACAAGGAATGTTTGATCATATGGCCTTTTTATATGTATTATTTTTGTAAACAAAGATCATCGCTGCTTCAGAGCAGAGAATATGGATTGATGATTATTCATACTCGAATGAAAGTAGATGTTTGTACGGCTTTAGCTTCAATATATCATACTTTTGTTCAAGTTTTTGTTCATTTCAATTTGTAATCAAATTTTTGACTACTTTAGATATCATAATTTGTTACAGGTTGATGTGATGGGATTTAAATAGTGTCCATATTTGATGTCTCTCATTTTACATATAACAATTATCCTATTTCAATTTAATGAACAGAAGGTTAATCTTCTTTCTTAAATGAGCAGTTATATGCAAATCTTTGCAGTGAGATTTATCTTAATGTAATTATTTGTAAACTATAAAATTGTTGTTGCTACATCCTTTACCTGTTTTTTCATTAGCATTCAAAAGCATTGTTTCTTCGTGTTTATGCGAAGTATTGGAAAATCTGGTGCAGGTTGGCATCATCAAACAGTGAACGCGGATGCCTATGTACAGGACAAGTAGGAGATGATAATTTCAGGTCAGTTTGCTATTTTATTTTAATATTTTAATTAATATAAGAATTCTCTGTATTTAGATAGATATATAATACAGATTGTTACTTTTATTTCTTAGTTAGATAGCTATCATTTCATTTCGTTTTCATAAAAGTTATAAAAATAAAAAAATACTAGCTTCACTGTCATAAGACAATTCGTATATGATTTTGCAGATTTCGATCAAAATTTGCATTTTGTAAATACTGTATAGGTAACAGAGATTTAATATATCAATACATTGTACATTTGATAAGTAGGATTATTATTTCATTAATATTAATTAGCGAGATGTGAATATATATTAGACTTGTATATAGTTTGCAGCAGCCGTTTTTTCACTTAGATTAGTTTCTTTAGCTTAGTTTTTTTCACTTTCCTTGGACTTAGATTGGCCAACGGAGCCTCTAAACCCATTGGAGTGGATTAATCCAAATGTATTGGGTTATTTAGACAACCCCGGACCGGATTCACTCCTCCAGTTGACGAGCGGTCATTTTTGCCCGTCAACAGGTCCAAAGCAAGGTTAAGGAGTGAAAGGGAGGTACAAAACCATATTCCAATTTTTTCACACCAGCTGGAACTTTCATAATCCAAAACAATCATTGAATAGATTTTTTGCAACAATTTCCAGTTATTTGCTGTGAAACTGCTGAAACAGAGGATTCATAGAAAATTCCACTAGTTCACTGCAAACTCACACAGTCAGCCTAAGTTTAAGGATTTCAGCTACCATGTGTTTTCCAACTGCCTTCAATGTTTCATTTAAATAATGAAATACACATGTCTCATCAATATATCCTTTCTAAATCATGCAACATGTGTTGTCTTTGTTGTATTAATGAATGTAGACAGGATCCTAGGTTTTACTAGTTTTGTTAGAATTTTTTGTTTTATCTCATACAATGAACTCCTAAGTGGATGGAATCCAATGTAACAACTATATTTCAAACTCCTAAAAGGAAAATAACATGTGTAAAGATATATATTGTAATATGTAACTTTTTGGAGGGGTTCAAATGATTAGACGTTGATGCTCATACTTCAGGTTATGATTTTTTTGAAGCTAAGAAGTCTATCTATCTGGATTGAAGGAGTCTAATGCAAATACAAGATCAAGTTTTGTTTTTACCAACCTATTATTTTTCTTCTTCTCTCATGTAATACTTTATATGAATGATTCATTACAGTGCTATTTACAGTTTGTGTAGAGAATGATTTTTTGCATACATTGTGAATTTTTCCATGCAAGTTTTCTATATTTATGAATTAGAAGCTTTCTAATTTAAGATGTTTTCTTCAATGAATGATTCAATTTTGGAAGTGAAATTGTTTTATTTATTACAGTGTTCTCCTCTATATATTTTGTTCATTTGTCCAATATTTTTTGTTTTGAGTTTTTTTATCCCTTACCTACTAGAGCATAGTATCCATTCATTTTGATTACTGGACTGAGTCTTAATCCACGTAAGTTTGACCCATTCTCACATTTAAACCTATCCATCTAATTTTGATATTTTGATTGGTACTAGGCTTACCTTTATAGTAGTATAAATATGACTTCTAGTGATAACATTTTTGACACTGTTTCTGGGGACGAAGTTGAATATTTTCCCCGGGAAGTACAATAAAGAATACTATTGGTTTTGATGGTGTACATAAAAGAGTAATAGAAAACAATGCATAGTGCACTCAATGACTCCAATTTCAGTTGTGTCTCCTAATATAAGTAGTATGAGAGATAATCTAGAGTCACCTCTGGCCACACCTGTAACAGACCCAAAAAATATCATAGATAATGGAAAGGCTTTGAAAGGAGCTTCATATTCCAAATCTTTAGGTATTTTGGGGAACTTACCTGACCCTATCTTTCACACACCAGTTTCTATTTCTGAATCTTTTCATTTACCTAAGGTTGAATTTCCTAGAAGTTTGAAACAAGAAACTCATGTAAAATCTGAACTAAAAGGTCTTCCTCTTGAGTATACACCCTTATCTCCTGATTTGAAGGAATAAATTCTTGAATTTTTTTATTTTCTTGCATCACCTGAATTTGTTAAATGGTTTAGACTTGAAAGTTTAGAATACTTCCCATTTTTATGCTCTCCAACTGCTTATTTGTTAAGGTCTTTTAAAATAAAGAAGAAGGAACTTTTTTCCCTGTTAAGATCTCAACAGAGACACCAAAGTTTATTCCAGTTTTTTTTAAGCTTGATTTTTCATCACCTCGCTCTCCTTCACATCCTAATTCACATAGTAGCTCTTTTAATGCACAATTTTTGTCATCATCTGGAACCAAAAACATCTACTAGTAAATATCAACATTGATCTTTACCACCAGACACCTCTCCTAAGAGCCATAGTCCTATTTTTCCAAACATAATGGTAGGATTTAACCCTCCTAAGAATACAATGGATGCTATTGTGGCTGCAAGATATGCACCCTTAGTTCTTCCCCAACCTATGAATTCCCTTCCAGTTGGAGATTATCTCAAATACATGCCAAATTTTACTGGTGAGGAAGATATCACAAATGAAGAAAATCATGCATCCTTGTTACAGTTATGCAGATAATATAAATATAGAAAATGAGAATGTTTGGATGAGGGTTTTTGTTAGGAACCAAATATCAATATAGCATAGAAAAACCTTAGAATAAGTACTCAACGCCTTGAAAAAGAGAGAAATTCAGATAATAAGCCTCTTCGAGGGGGCAACCTCCTTATGCCCACATAAATTTCCAAATACAAGATGATTCCAAATGAAAATGTCTCCTTGGTATATATAGGAGACTAGGAGGTATAATTACAACTAATGGACTAAAGCTAACATAAATAAAATAACATTACTAATGTAATATGCCCCAATTAAGGGGTAATGAGCCACTATTTAGGGATTAACATGCCCCTCCCCTTGAGACAAGTGTTTTCTGCAACGCTTGAGTAACTTTGGATGCTTCTATATAAAAGACTCATCTTCCCAAGTGGAATCTTCAGCGGGTAGTTTCCTCCATTTAATGAGATACTCTGAAATGGATCTATTCCTCAGCTAGCGAATTCTTGTGTCAGTGATGGCTTCAAGCTCCAATATGATTTTTCCTTCCTCATAAAGTTCTATAAATATAGTTTGAACAGGGATCTTCTCACCTATAACCGTCTTTAATCATGAAACATGGAAAACTGGGTGTACTCATGAATATGCAGACAACTCCAATTTGTATGCCATAGTACCAATATTTTGCAACACCTTATAAGGGCCATAGTACTTTGGTGATAATTTATTATCCTTCTTGGCTTTCTTGAGGGACATCTGTTTGTATGGTTGTAGTATTAAAAACACCCAATCCCCTACTTCAAAACTTCTTTCACTACGATGTTGATCTTCTTGTTGTTTCATGCGATTTTGTGCCATGGTTAGGTTGTCCTTTAATATTTGGAGAACTTGTTGTTGATGCTCGATGTGATCTTCCACTGCTTGAACCTTAGATTTTTCTTTTAGAGAAGAAGTGATGGAAGGAGGGTAGTATCCATAGAGTGCCATAAATGGTGTCATTTTTGTTTCACTATGAAAGGAAGTGTTATACCACCATTCTACCAAGGGTAACCATTTGAACCATTGTGTTTTTTTATCAGAGACAAATCAACGAAGGTAGCCTTCCATACATTTGTTCACTATCTCGGTTTTTCCCTAACATTGAGGATGATAGGATGAGCTATGAGCCAATTGAGTACCCAAACAAGAAAATAATTCTTTCCAAAATGTCCAGTGAAGATGGGATCTCTATCACTTACAATAATCTTTGGGCTTCCATGTAGCTTTTGAACTGTCTCCGTGAATGCAGTGGAAACTGTATTGCCTCAGAAGGGATGAGAGAGTGCACAAAATTGTGTGCACTTGGTTAGTCTATCAACAATCACCATGATGACTCTTTGCTTCAGACTTCGGTAACCCTATGATGAAATCCACGGAAACCTCCTCCCAGCCCTGACTTGGGATGGCTAATGGTTGTAAAAGACATGGGGTCTTAATTTTTTACACCTTATTTTGTTGGAAAACTAAACATTCTGCCACAAACCTTTGAACATCAGTTTTAAGGCCATCCCCAAAAATTTCCTTCTTGAATCTATGGTAGTTTTTCAAAAATCCCGAGTGCCCTCCTACTGGAGAGGTGTGCAATTCCAATAGTACCTTTTGTTTGATTTGGGAATTCTTACATAAATATAAGATATCTTTGTACCATAGTGAATCATTTTTCCATGTAAATGTATCTAATGCACTAGAATCCTTCTGCAACCTTTGAATGAGAGTCCACACTTTTTCATCATTCTTCCATTCATCCCTTGCTTCTATTATCCAATCAGGTTGGATGATCAAGATAGCATAGAGAAAGGCCTCAACATATTCATCCTTTCTTGAGAGTGCATCTTCCACAATATTTTTCTTCCCTTTTTTATAGACGATTTCAAAATCATAACCCAATATCTTGGGTACCCAATTTTGTTGTTCTTCTAAATATAATGTTTGTTCCAAGAAGTATTTAAGACTATCATGATCTATTTTGACATTGAAGTTCCTACCTATTATGTAGGGACATCATTTCTTCAATGCATGTAGTATTGCCATCATTTCCTCCTCATAAATGGGTTTGTGTAAGTCCTTTCCCTTGAGTGGTCAACTTTCAAAATCCAGGGGCCTTCCTTCTTGCATTAGCACAACACCAAATCCATTTCCCGAGGCATCACATTCCACAATAAAGGTTTTTGTGAAGTCTGGAGTGGTCAAGACAGGATCTTTGCACATCACCTCTTTAAGTTGTTCAAAATCTTTAGTTGTCTCTGGAGTCCATGAAAATGCATCCTTCTTAGTTAGTGTTGTTAAAGGTGTTACTATTCTTCCATAGTACTGAACAAACTTGTGGTAGTAACCTGTCAAACCCAAAAATACTCTAAGGTTCTTCAATGTTTTGGGAATCGGCTAGTCCATCATGGTGTCAATCTTGTTAGGGTCTACCTTGACACCTTCATGAGATACAATATGACCCAAATACTCTACCTCCTTCACTCCAAAGAAACATTTGGATGGTTTGGCATATAGTTGTTTCTCCTTTAGTAGTTGTAGCACCTTGTCAACATGTCACACATGATCCTCCCAAGACTTGTTATAGATT
>JASDQU010010110.1:82923-100428 GCA_032191745.1 Picea mariana | reverse complement strand
ACAAATTTTCGAAGGAAGGGCTTGAAAATGGAATTCATCAACCCTTGGAATGTGGAAGGTGCATTTGTAAGGCCAAAAGGCATGACCAAAAATTCATAATGGCCTTCATGAGTTAGGAATGTTGTTTTTGGGTTATCTTCTTCCTTCATTCTAATCTGATGATACCCTGAACGGAGATCCAAATTTGTGAAATAGATTGCTCTATGTAGTTCATCTAACAATTCATCAATGACAGGAATGGGAAACTTATATTTAATAGTGATCTTTTTGAGCTCTCTATAATCTGGATACATATGCCATGAGCCATCTTTCTTGAATACCATCACCGCCTATGCAGAGTAACAACTTTTGCTAGGTCTAATAATGTGAGCCTCTAACATTTCTTCAACCATTCGCTCAATTTCACTCTTCTGGGCATAAGGGTATCTGTATGGCCTAATGTTAGGAGGAACACTCCCAGAAATTAGGTGAATATCATGATCATGATTTTGAGTGGGTGGAAGACATTTGGGAATATAATCAAATACTTTGGAATGCTTATCAATGATCCCTTGGAGATCTTGAGGAATATATGGCTTAGATGTTTGAACATCTAGTGAGCATAGTTGTTCAATAACACCTTGATGCCCCTTTTTCAATAATTTTGTCATGCCATTATAGCTTATCACCTTACCAAGTTTCCCTTTGATACCTCTTAACTCAATTTCTTTTCCTTCCAATGAAAATTTCATAAAAAGTTCTTGAAAATTAAAAGACATTGTTCCTAATGACTATAACCATTGGATTCCTAGTACAACATCAACACCACCGATGGGTATATCAATCATTGGACTATTCATTACATATTCCCCCATCGTAAGATTTATCTTATTGCATTTTCCTAAGCAATTGATAGTTCCTCCATCTGCAATCATTACTTGAAACTCTGGCGTTGTATATACAAAGCAATTGAGAGATTTGGCTAATTTATAGTGAATGAAATTATGAGTACTGCCGGAATCAATTAAGACTATTACCTTTTCTTTTTTGATATATCCTTCAATCTTGAGGGTTTGAGGAGTGCTAATTCCAGCCAATGCATTACACAATATCATGGGAGTCAACTCTTCAAACGAAATTTCTTCTACGTTTTCATCTTGAGATGGTTCTTGTTCTTCTTCCTCTTCACAATCTATGTAGAATAATTTCTTCTTACCACACTTATGTCCCTTACTGTACTTGCTGTCACAATTAAAGCATACACCTTTTTCTTTTCTTTCCTCCAATTGTTGAGGTGTCAACCTTGTAGGTTGAGGTGTTTTAGAAGAAGGAGCATTATTCTCTCTGTGGATGTTAGGATTGGTCCTTCTAGTAGCCATAGCCATATTTTTACTTTCAACATTTCTTTCCACCCTAAATGCATTCTCCAAAGATTTGGGTTCCCAAAGGCGAACCTCATGTTGAATGTTATCTTTTAAAGTTCCTATGAATACATCAATCAAGTGCTCATCTAGAATATCTATTACCTTTATATTCAATCTTTGGAAGTTCTCAATGTGCACTGTAAATGAAACCTTTTTATTGAGATTTATCAATTGGCTAAAGAAGGTATTGCTCCTTGTATCCTCATAGTGTGTTATCATTTCTTCCATGAAAAATGTCCAAGTTACGAGTGATTTTCAAGAACAAAGCCATCAATACCATACAAATTGATTGGGTTCTAAATATAAAGAAGCAATTCGTACCTTTTGTGTATGTGGCACATTATGTATATCAAATAATTGCTCCATCTGAAGTATCCATGTGATTGGGTCCTTGTCATCAAAATTCCTCATATCGATCTTAGGAATGTGGTTGGTATTCAAACCAAAGTTGGAGTTTCTCCATTATTGATTCACCTTCCTTGTGTTCTCATCATGAATTTCATGGGATACATTTTCACTTTCAGGTGTCCTCTCTATAATGAAATTTTTCAATCCTTCCCTGATCTAGTCTTTTAAACCATCCATCTTAGTATTTATTGCCTCCAAATTAGCTTATGTTGAATCCATCATCTCTTGTAGTTCATATTTTGTTATTGTCTTCTTTTGTAAATCATTTATGTCCCTATGCATTTCTTCACCTTCATCAAGAATCCAAGTAAGATTTTATGGAGGCTTATTTGGTGTAGAAGTTTCCTTTTTTGGTGGCATGTTGGCCAAGTATCACTTTAAACCTTGATTTTGAGGTGGTTCTGCTAGACAATCTTCCTTTTATTGTATCTCCAAAATTTCGGCCCTTATGAGTATGAATTATTTTTTTTTGTAGGTCTCTAATATTTCTACTCTGCAATGCCATAGGTCTGATAAAAATTGGATGTGTAA
Source organism: Picea mariana (assembly GCA_032191745.1). NCBI lineage: Eukaryota > Viridiplantae > Streptophyta > Pinopsida > Pinales > Pinaceae > Picea > Picea mariana. Next base: position 98,086 of record JASDQU010010110.1, on the reverse strand, counting down.
AGTGGAATTTATGGTAACTTCCCCACAACTTGCTGATTTTTTGCCTTTCCATGAGATCTCACTTGTATAGCGTTCCTTGCACAAAATAATTGATATAAATTTTGAAATGCATACTAGAACTGCTACGGGTTGTCCACTATCCAATGCAACTGGTCTCACTCAATTTGGATACTCTAAGAAGAAGTTATTATTGTTTTACTCGAAACACCTGCTTGAAACTAGTCAATAGGACTAGTCAGATACCCTATCTTCCATAGGGTGTATATAAAAATTTAAGATTACCAAGAAGCTAAAATCGTTACCATAGTTACCTTACTAATTTTTGTGAATAGTCTCCATATTTCAGGGTCTGAAACGTTACAGAAAAACTTTTATAGAAAAAATTCTGCCATGACTCAATTCAGGATGATTCCATAATCCTATCTTACAAAGGTTGTATATCTAAAAGTATAAGGCCTCAGGAGATGAAATTTTAACCCAATGTACCTTGATCCATATACTAAATATATGCCAAGTCATTTCTTCTTAATCATTGTAGAAATAATTTATAGTGAAAATTCCAAGGTGTCTTAGATGTAGCAGTGAAACCCCAAGACCTTGAGCTCTGATACCATATGTTAGGAACCAAATATCAATATAGCATAGAAAAACCTCAGAATAAGTACTCAATGCCTTGAAAAAGAGAAACATTCAGACAATGATCCTTTTTGAGGGGGAAACCTCCTTGTGCCCACATAAATGTCCAAATACAAGATGATTCCAAATGAAAATGTCTCCTTGGTATATATATAGGAGACTAGGAGATATAATTACAACTAATGGACTAAAGACGACATAAATAAAATAACATTACTAATGTAATATGCCCCAATTAAGGGGTAATGAGCCACTATTTAGGGCTTAACAATTTTTTTCCAAAGTCTATATGGTGAAGCTCGTAAATAGTTTAGAGGTTTTCCTCCAGGATCAATAAATGGGATTGAGGCTTTAAATGATTCTTTCTTAAAACAACCGGGAGACAAAAAGGACTTTTTATATTACATCACAAAGTTTGGAACCATTAAAAGGAAATACGGGGACTCTGTTTCTGAGTTTTCAAAAATATTCAATAAGATGTATAATAAGATTCCAACAAAAATCAAGCCTAAAGAGACATTTTCAAAGATTACTTATGCAAATTATTTTGACTCTAAATTTTGTTTGTTATTAAGAGAGAGAAGGTATGTTTCATTGGCTAATATGCAGGATGTTTCCTTGGAAGTTGAGTTAAATATATTGGCAGCATAAAAATTGAGGGTAAAATTTGATAAAGAAAAGAGAAAACAGAAAATGGAGGCTTCTCCTTCAGGTGTGTCAAGTACATATCCAAAGGTTGATGAGTTGAAAATTTTGGTCAAATTATTGTCTGTATAAATGGCTAGATTGAAGATTCAAGGGAGACAAGCACCAAACAAAAATCCTCAATATCCTGCAAACAAAAATCAGTTTAGAATACAAAAAAGTCCACCTCATATTTTGCAAAGAGATCAGAGAAATAGGGATGATCAAAAGGTCCAAGCTCCCTTTCAAAATAATTTATTTTATGAAGAAGAAGAAAATAATGAGGAAGAAGATCATGAGATCCATTATTTAGAAGATACATTTGTCTCTCCTCATTTAAATCAAAGTGATTATGAAGAATCTTTAATCTGTAATCAGCTGGATGAGTTATGTCAAGGGGAGCAAGTCAAACAAACTGAAGCTCAAAATAAGTACAATTTGAGATCTAAACAAAAGAATGGAAAACAGAGTGCATCTCCTCATCCAAAGAAGACATATGCTCCTACAAAATATGCACCTAACAAAGAATCAGGATGATAGAATAATCATCCATCAATAAATGCCTCTGCTCATGAGGTAAGGGAACTTCAAAGGTCACATTCTAATTTCAATTTTGAAAATGAGATTCAAAAAATTAAAATTCCTATCCCACTACTTGAGTTGATGAAAAATGAATATTTTAAAAGATCCATATCTAAAGTTTTGCATCCTGAATCTCATCCCACTCCATCAGATTCAATAAATTTGTAGGATGAGAAGCCTACAGTCATATTAGGACTTCTAGTGGAGGATAGAGATGGATGAGTTGGGCTCATAAATCACAAAGAATTATCATGACCTTTATTCCTTTGAATCTAGGAAAGTGAAGTGCCTAGGGTTCATAAAAGATTTAATTTTCACTCTTTTCCACCTGCCCATGAAGAGTATGGTTATGTATATAGTGGTTGTTGATGTACCCCCAAAATTTGGAATGTTATTTTCTAGATCATGGATTAAAAGACTAGGTGGAACTTTACAAATGGATCTTTCATATGCTACAGTACTCGTTTTTGCGGGTGAACATAGGATATTGTATAGGGAAAGTCGGCTGGACTATATCATCAGTGATGAAAAAAATCCTACAAATCATCCAATTTATGTTGTAGATATTGATTTGGGCTCAAGTGTTCTTCATTTTTCTGATTCTTTTCAATCACGCTCAGAAGTCCAAAGTCATATTTTGACCAAACATGAGATTAAAGGTAGGGGTGTTCCTTTGTGGAAAATGTACTTTGATGGATCTTTTTCAAAATATGGTGTTGGTGCTAGAATAATGTTCATTTTTCCTTCAAAAGAAGTGACCAACCATATTGTAGAATATGAAGCCTTGATTTTAGGGCTCAGGGTTGCAAAAGACATGAAGATTGAGGGATTAGCAATATTTGGAGATGTTGAATTGATTGTGAAACAAGTCAAAAACATTTATCAAACAAAGAATGTCAAACTGAAGGCTTATATTAATTAAGTTTGGGACTTGATTGACATTTTTTTTTCAACTTTTAACATATCTTTTGTTCCAAGAGATGTTAATTCTTTGGTTGATTCTCTTGATGTTTCTACAAACATTTTTAAAGTTCCTTTGCCTCCCAAACTCAAGTATGATGTTGAGGTGAAGTATAGACCTGTAATCCCTGATAATGTCAAATACTAGAAAGTGTTTGAAGATGATGATGATTTGAATAAATTATTTGAAATAGTTGATGAGTTTTCTGCAACACATATAGACCAAGATGAAGACATTGAAGAAAATATACAAAATGACAAATTTGTAAATAAGATTTCAAACCATCATATTGTTCAGTTGCCAAATAATCATATGCCCAGTGGGTTAGTGGCTTTGTAAAAGTTGTTTGAACATAATGATGTTCCTATGAAGCTAAACAATCAAGTGATGATTCAGAGCCGATAGATTGTAATTTGGGGACTGAAAAACAACCAAAATTTGTAAGGTTGTCAAAAGGTTTAACAAAGAAACAGAGGGATGAATATGTAAAGTTGTTGAAGTATTTTTCAGATGTTTTTGCATGGAAATATGAGGACTTTAATACTTATAATACAAGCATTATAGATCACAATATTCCTTTGAAGGAAAACAAAAATCCCTTTAGGTAAAAGCTCAGACAAATTAATCCTATGTTGCTTCCTATCATGGAAATAGAGGTTAAAAAATTGTTTGATGCACAAATTATTATTCCTATCAGATATTCATATTGGATAGCCAATCTTGTTCCAGTCAGAAAAAAAAATGGGGAAATCAGACTATGCGTGGACTTTAGGAATCTTAACAGATGCTCCAGGAAGGACAATTACCCTTTACCTAAGATGAAACATATATTACAAAGGGTGATTGATTCAAAGAGTATTTCCATGGTTGATGGTTTGTTAGGCTACAAATAGATATATGTGCATCCATATGATATAGAAAAGACGGATTTTACGACTCCATGGGGCACTTTCATGTATGTCAGAATGTTATTTGGATTAATAAATGCGGGGAAAAACTTCCAGCGAGAAATGGACATTGCTTTTGTTGGTGAGAAGGATAAATTTGTAATGTTTTATTTAGATGATATATATCATTGTTTTCTCTACATATGATCAAGAACATTTGCAACAATTGAAGAAGTTTTTTTTTTAAGTGTAGGATGTATGGACTTTCCTTAAATCCTAAAATATCATAGTTTTCTATGAAAGAAAGTAAGGTACTAGGGAATATTGTTTCATTTAATGGTGTAAAGATTGACCCTAGAAGGGTGGAATCTATTAAAAAACTAACCTAACCAAGATCTAAGAAATAAATTCGATCCTTCCTAGGAAAAATCAATTTCTTGAGAAGGTTCATCTCCAATTTTGTTGAGCTGGTAAAATTCATTACAAATATGTTGAGGAAAAAAATTGAATTAAAATGAACCACAGAGGCCAAAAATTCCTTTGAAATGATTAAGAAGGATTTAGTTGATCCTCCTGTGTTGATAATCCTTGATTACATAAAAGAGTTCTTGATTTTTTTCCTTTGCTTATGATTATACATTGCAGTTGTGCTTCTACAGAAAAAACAAAGATGACCTGGAGCAGCCTATTACTTTATTCAATAGAGCTTTAAGAGATGTTGAAATCAGGTATAATATCATGGAGAAACAAGCATATTCATTGGTCAAATCTATCAAATCATTCAGAGTGTATGTCCTTCATTCAAAGATTATTACTTATGTACCCTCTAGTGCAGTGAGAGAAAGTATTATTCAGCATGATATTGATGGAAGAAGAAGCAAGTGGATTGAAAATATATTAGATTTTGATTTGGAAATAAATCCACCCAATTTGGGTAAAGGATAGGGGTTAGCAAGATTACTAGCAGAGGCAAATTGAAAATCTCTAAGACTGAATTTCATGGGTACAAAGCCTAGAAATCAGTAGTCTGGAATTCAAAACAAAAAAATTCAGATGGATCCAAAGTTGGTTGAATTCTCTTGGTATAAGGATATCATATATTCCTTGCAGAACTTATAGCCTCCTCTTGGTCTTGAAAAATCTAAGGTGAGATATTTGAAACTCAAAGCAATCAAATATTGTATTAATGATGAAATGTTGTATTGGAAATATCCCTATGGGATTTTATTGAGATGTTTAGATCCTGATAAAGCAAAGCAATTGATGTTGAGTTTCATGAAATTCTATGTGTAGGACACCATTTCTGGAGAACAACAACTTACAAAATACTCTGAGTTGGTTTTTTCTGGCCCAATTTGTTTACTGATGTCTATGCTAAAATCAGAGTTTGTGACAAATGTCAAATCTTCTTAGGAAAACAACATCTTAAGTCACTACCTATGAAACCTATAGTGGTGTCTGGTCCTTTTCAACTGTGGGGATTCAATTTCATTGGTGAAATCCATCCACCATCTAATGGCCAACACAGGTCTATTTTAACTTCTATAAACTATTTTACTAAATGGATTGAAGTTTTTCCCACTAGGAATTCTACACATAATGTCATCATAAACTTTATGGAAGATATCCTATCAATGTTTGGTTTCCCAAAAAGGATTGTCACTAATAATGCTGCAATTTTCAAAGTTGATCCTCTGATTAAATTATGTGAAAAAATTAGCATTCAGATTACTCATTCTACTTCATATTACCCACAAGGTAATGGCCTTACAGAATCCTCAAACAAGAGCTTGATGAAGATTGTTTAAAAATTGCATGAAGAAAACAAAAAAGGATGGGATTCTAAGATGAATTTTTCACTCTAGGATGATAGAGTGACAACTAAGAAATAAATTGATACTTCACCATTCCAGTTGGTCTATGGGATGGAAGCTCTATTTCCTACACAATTAGCTTCACCCGTGGCTAAATTTATTTAGGATCAGGAGAGATAAGCAAATGATATGGTTAGAAGGATGTATCAACTAGTGGAAGTTCAACAGATGAGAGAACAATAGTTTGAAAATGCACATAATCATTAGCAGAAGTCCAAATATTTATTTGATAGAAAGACTAAGAAAGAAGATTTACATCCAAGAGACTTAGTATTGAAATGGGATACTCAGAGGGAAAAAAAAGCCAAGCATGGTAAGTTCGATGCATTGTGGATGGGTCCTTTCAATATTCTTGAGGTTTTATACAATAAAACTTTCAATTTGCAGAATCTGGAGGGAATTTACCTTACCATATCCAACATACCTTTACAAACTTTATGAGATATTTAGATATACCCTTAGAATTTGATCTCCCACTTGAGGAATTAGATGTATTTCTTTCTTGGGAATGTCCTCTTGCAAATAATGCATCTGTGATCTGTCATTCCATGTTCTTTTGTCTCATCCCCTATAACAAGAAGGATGAGACCACTTCATAAAACTTCAAGGCAATTGTATTACTACCTATGGCCACAACTAGACTATCCCACAAGACTGGTAAAGAGAACGGTAAACACATAGACTTATCTTCATCTAAAATTTTAATCTCAACATATACTAACTAACTTACCAAAGTATTGAAGGCATTCAAATGATCTACCACCAATTCTCCATCTCTCATCCCCAGGTTATACATTTTTTTCTTAGGAATATTTTATTTACTAGGGACTTATACTAATACAACTTCCCCAAATTATCCCACAAATACTTGGTTCTAGCTTCCTATGACACGTTCAATAATACTAAATCTAAGAGACACAATCAGATTGTGCTCTTTGCCTTCTAATCCAAGTTTTTCCAGTCATATCTTGAAGTTCATTTAGGTGCAGTAATTGGATCCACTGCAATCCACTGATCTTTGTCCACCAATAGATCTTCCATCTTGAGCTTCCACAGCTAAATAATTTACCCATTAAACTTCTTCATATCGATTTTTGAACTGCTCATCATTTCTCTTCACCTGAAGAAGCAATACCGCAGATCTCCCACTGTAACAAGGCTTATCACAGTCTCGAGCCAAACCCTTGACCACAAAGGCGTCCCCCTGAAGACAATAATTTCTTTGATACCAAATGCAGATTTTAACCTTGTACAATTACTTACTACAAATATATTTTTAGTAAAATAACAGAATAGCTATAATGGAAAATACACACATTGCACAGATATTTTTCCCTTGGAAAACCAACATATTCTATATTCATTCACATCATACATTGTTTACAATACAATATACATATAGGATCCAATGACATAAAAAACCCTAACCCAATGACCTAGATTAGTCAACAACCCTAATTCATTAACCAAAAATAGAAAACCATAAAAAAAAACATGTGTCGAAAAACAACCTAACAATGGACACAAAAATTGAGGCAACATGAAAAATGAGGCAAACCGGAGACACATTTCCCAAGGGATAAAAGGAAACACTAGAGATACTTGTGCAAATAACATAACACAAAACCAACATTCATTATCCTTTTCCCATGCATGGTTGTGTGAACCATTACCTCCCCTAGGACTTGTGATATGCCATATCAAAAATATATGCACTTGTATATTGGAGCACATTAAAGGAGCTTAATATGGATAACATTCCATGGTGGTGTTGAGATATATTTGAGATTGTTTATATGTTTGAGAAGGAATTGATAACAAGTTTTATGGATTTTCAAGTCCATATTCTAATTCACCTACCTGATGAGGTTGAATTAGTTGGGGTGCTCTCATGTCACTAAATGTTGTTCTTAGAGAGGTACATGAAAAATTTAAATGGCTTGTTTGAAAAAGGGAAAAACCTTAGGGCTTTATGGAGCATGGGTACATAGTATATGAGCCATTATATCATGCCAATGAGTACATCAAGAAAATTGACAACACACCAAGGGAATTGGTTTGGGATGACCAATGGGATGCATGCAAAAGGGAAGGGGGCCTACTCCAAATGAATGGAAAAGGGAACATGATAAACAATAAGTCACTTATATTTTTTCAAATTTGTACAATGAAATTGTTTACACTAAATTTAATAATATATATTTGATCTCATACTATTCATTTTGAATTATTGTATACATCAATGAATTTATAAATTGATGGAAGCAATAAATTCATTCTTTCCAACATGGAGGAAACAAAACCATGGGTCAAATTGTATGAAGAGAAAAGAAGGAAATCAGATAGTGATAGGAAATCATTATGATAGTTGAATTGTAGAAGCATGTCTTGTCCTGATAATTTAAAAGAAAATATGCCAAAAATATGTCTCAACATTTGGGTGGATGACCAAATTACATGGAAATATGTCATGTCTGATCGTAACCCACATGGAGAAGCCTTGGATGCACTAAACATAGGGATCGGGTGAAAAAACTTTGTAATAACCTCTCTGAGTACCATGTTCAATTTATAATATTGTAGATTTGAATAGTAACATGTATTAGGTTTGTATTAATGCTTGAGTTATTAGACATATGATACTATCATTTGTTCACATTATTAAAAGTGCATTTTTTCCCATCTATGTGGACATATGGACATAATTTATTCACTAATAATTTTGATGATGGACACATCATGCAAGATTGTGGAGTTGAGGTCAAGTCCAACCAATCTAATCATGCTAGCCAACATGATCAAAACCTAATAGAGGGGAAGTTAGGTTACATTGAAAATATACAAGAGATCATGCTAGTGGACTTCTCATCTTTTCAATGTGTTATTTTTAGTTGAAAATGGTGGAATACCTTTAACTGGAGAGATGTAAAGGAAGACCATGATAGTGGGTTAATATGTATTAAATCTAAAAAAAAGTGGGCTGAAACTAAGGAGCCTTATGTAAAAATTAAAGAAATTTTTAAGGATCCAAACTTATCTAAAACTACAAAAACCTTTTCCAATTTTACTAATTCTTAGAATATTAATTATAAAATGTTTGGTGATATTCTTGTAAAAGTATTCCAATCTCTAAGTATTTGTAAATTTTCTAGAAAATATTGACAACTTTTAGAGTAAAATAATTTTATCTCATGGAATTTTGGTGAATATTTGTTTTTAATGAAAAATATTGAAATTCATATTATTACTGATTTTATTTTTATATTTAATAATATAATAAAAATTATTAAATATAACTATTATAAATTTAATGAACAATTATTACAACTTTATCGTTAAAATAAATGAAAAAATAATATTTCATAGGAGTAATTATTCTAATTATTTTTTTCATTCATTAACCAAGTCCAATATTTAGATACATTTTAATACAAAATCAATGAAATACAATACTTAGCATAAGTTTTTAATAGAATATTCAACTAATACTTACATATTTTTAACATACTTTTTAATAGAAAATTCATAAAGTTGGTAAACATTGTAAACCATTTCATCCAAGCGTATAGATACAAATTTATTATTATTATTATATTTAATATTTTTAATTTAATTAAATATATTTATTATAATATAAGAATTGAATAATATAAATTAACAAAATCTTTGGAAAAATTAAAACATAATAAAATATTTTAATTGTGATTTTAGTAAACAATTATATTATAACTTTGTCTTGTAATATATGAATAACAAAAATTAAAAAATAACATTATTATCACATTGTCATTATTATCACTATTAGTGAATAATTACATCATAATCTTATTATTACAATATATGAAATATTATTCAAATCACAATCATTCCACTCATCATATTTATGTATTTTTGTTGTTAAACATGTTTAATCAACATATTGTCTCTTTATGGAAAACAAACAATTCACCTTGAAGAAGAGCTAAAAATTATGTGGCATTAATGGTTATAATCTTTTGCAATCCGAATCAAAATTAAACAATTTCATACAAGTAAAACAATTGTAAATTTAAATGAGAGATAAATCTCAAATTTAGTTTAAAAATAGAGAAATTGTTAATAATGTTAAGAAAACAACAACAACATCAACATGATATGAAAAAATTTAAGATACATGTGCAATATACATATCAATATAGTATGTCAAATATAAATCTCATCAAAATCAATAAACATGTCATATATACATCACAAGTCAAATATAAAACAAGAAATAAACATGCAAAATAGTACCACTGCTAGCTAGGTCCACCACTAGAGCCAGGGGCATCGGTGTGTCTTCTACTAGAGGCAGAGATTCTATCAATGCCTATGTCAAAAAGCGATGAAAAAATTTGTAGACTCTCATATATCTCTCCACTAGGATAAATTTATGAAGCACTCGATGTGAACATAGCATCCATAGGATCAATATCTTGTGACACATGTGAAGGAGGAGGAGGAGAAAGAGGAGGATACATGGATGGAAAAATATTTGGAGGAGAAGGACAAGGATTGGTGGATGATGACACAAGTGGAGGAGGAGGAGGATCGGTTGATAGTGACACATCTAGAGGAGAAGCAGGAGGATCGATGGATGGTGAAACAAGTGGAGGAGGAGGATTGATGGATGGTGACACAAGTACATGAGGAGTTGGAATGGTGGATGGTGAAACATGAGGAGGAGAAGGAGGAGGACCTTGTGGTAGAGAGGATGTGGGTCGGTCTCTTGATCGACCATATGGAATGTAATCATGAGCAACATCCATCCACATTTTGATGTAGTTGAGGACATCGATGATATGACATATCACGGATGTCATGTCACAATGTTGGGTCACCCATATCATAGACATCTCTGGTACCCATAATATATCATGAACCAGTACAAGTACCACTCCACGTCGAACCATAAGACCTGATAAGTGATCCACCACCTTTGTTTGAACTCTCTGATCCATCCTGTGTGGCAAGCTCAATGTATGTACTAGAGGCTACTTCACTGCCTCCTCCATCTCCTCATACTACTGGGGAGAATCATCCCCAACATATGTGCCAATATATATAAAATAATAGATACTACTAATCATATAATTGAAGCAAAATGTTACAATAAATTACATGTGCATTAAATAAGACAAAAAAATATGAAACCATAGAAAATTGTAGGGGCTATATATCTCCAATGGGATATTTTTCCATGATTTTTCCCAAACAATATTCATCAATTTTCATTTTTTCTAAAAATGATTCACCCAAATTTTATAGAATAATTTTTTTTTCCTGAGAAATAACCCAAATTTTATAAAAACTATATAAAATCCTTAGAAATTTGATTTTTTTACAAAAATATCACCAAAATTTTTATGGTTTGCATATTAAGGACTAGTAATATTCACCAAGGTTTCTATAGTTTGGGATATAGTTCCATCCTTAAAATCATCTATATATGCAACTAGATTTATCAAAACATAATGATAATATTACCTCTCTGATATTCTAGCTCGGGTACAGTAAATAGGATGTGTGAACATGATCTCCAATCCATTCCTATGTATGGGTATTATATAATATCAAGGATATGTTTGTCCTATCCATCCAAAAAATCACATATCTCCCTACTATTAGCACTCATATTTGCAGCGACAAAATTTTGGAAAAAATCGTGTTTTGGTAGAGTGTTGCATATTAATGGTCAATTATGTAGTGTTATGGTATTTTTTGCAACACAATGTTTTTCTATGTACAGGGTGAAAATATTTGTATTGTCTTGTTTGTCAAAAAAAATTGGGCCTTGATTATTAGGCCTAGTCCCATGTGGAATCGACAACACACATAAAAAACAGACCTCAACTAAACCCAATTTCTTTTGAGCCATTGTTGATTGACAATCGTTAAAATAGGGTTAGGTTCAATGATAATGTGACTACCCAAGCTGGCAAGGATTAAGGGTTTGTTGAAAGGGAACTTTTGAAATCCATTCCAATTATGGCTACTACTACCACAAAGTCTACTGCAAAGTCTGATGCACATCAACCATCAACAAATTGCTTGTCATTACCAAATTCCTAATCTAATTAAATTGTAGTTTGACCATAATCCCACCATTGAATTTACCTTGGGAAGCAACTAATAGTTAAAAGGGGGAATTGGCATAGAATACCAAGCAATGGAATTATTTCTGAAGGATTTTTGTAGCATCAGAAAGATGAAACAAATATTTTGCAACAAGTTTCCTAGTTGCTGCAAAATTTTGTTTTCATCATAAATTTAAAAATACAATATGGGTTTTTCCCAAATATTTTATGGAAAGGCATCATAATGTCATTAAGTGTCTGGAAAAAAAACCTCCCAACCCAATTCTCCATTTGGTAGAAAAGGAGAAATTACCAGATTCAATGCGGAATTTCCTATAGCTGACTGTTTTTGCAGCCAACTTCAAGTGCATATTCCGAGCAGATGGTCATTCATCTCAACAAACTAAAAGAGGTTTTTCTCAAGCATGGGTTCATATACAAAACAATATCTCAATTGTTTTCATAGGTTTCATGGTTTTGGATATTCGAAGGGGTCTTTACAACCTATTTTTCATATTTTCACCAAATTTAATTAGTTAAAAACTAAACTCTAAAAAATAAGAGTTAGTTTGTAACTCCTTATTGAATGTGAAACCCTAACGATTTCAACCCGATTTAGTTAGATTGAAATGTAATTTGATATATTATCATGAAGAGGATGGTAAAAGTGTGGGAGATTTGAGTAAGAAGAATATTGTTGGTGTTGTAATATTTTATGATATTAATATAGATCTCTTAGACAGAAGTACTTGGACTATATATTTTAGATATTCCTTTTGTTTGCTATTTGCAGTCAATTTTCTTATGTTATGTACTCTTTACTTTGTTTTCATTGATTTTTTTTCTTTCGTGTCTGGATAAATCTTGTGTGGGTTAGAATTCATGGTTCATGCTCTATTCCTTCATGTAAGATCTCATTTTCAGTCTAAATAAGTTGATGCAGAATAAACTGTAACAATGCTCTATTTTTCCTTTTTTTTCCCTATTCATCTATTCATATTTAAAGATTAAGTCTATAATTCATATTGCACACAAGCCTTTGATATTCATGTTAATATAACCAGTTTTGTGATCTTTAACATTAATTTATCATTGATGACTCCATGTGCAATGGGTGTTTCTCTCAACCCTATCAACCATTTCGTAAGCGTTTCATCCAAATAAAATCTAGCCCTTGTATTGATTGAAAAAATAGTAGGAGAGGGCCCTCTCTTGACTGGAAGGAGGCTAGCTTCTAGTCTAAAAGTAGTTTTGTGGTTACCTCTAAGATTTTCTTTTGCAACAAAGGAAATTTACAGAGTGATAACATTTTGGCTTCATTGTCGAGGAACAAAGGTGAAATCTTCCCTGGGAAAGAACGACTAAGATTCAAGATATGATTTATGATGGTAAACAGAAATCAAACCCCAGAAGGTTGTACCATTCACCTAGTGACTCCGATAAATGCTTAAATCAAATTTAAAAACTCCACTGGAGGATGATCTCATTGAAAATAAACATGAAAGGACAAAGAACCAGGTAGCAAAGCTTGAGTTTTCTCCAAGAAGTAATATTCTTTTTAATAAATTATTTTGTGTCCTTTATCAAGAAAATCAAAAGGATTTTCCATTGCTTATTTTATTCAAAGTATGAACATATATCTACACCTGTATATCCTTCCTTAAAAACTATAGATATATCTTCACCTTGCATAACTGATTTTGACCAAGATTCTTCATCTGAATCACATGATATCCATGACCAGTTTGGTAAGCCTCATGAGATTATGGTTGATGGCATACCTCCTGTGCATAAATTAATACCTTCTAAGATCCAAGATAGATACATACCACTTCAATTTCCTCACGTCCTTCATGATTTTCCTACAAAGCATTACAAATATCTTCCTAAGTTTGATGGAGAACTTGAGAACCTTACAGTTGAAAAACACATCCAGGATTTTGAACATTTTACAGATATGTTTGACATTGAGCATGAGAGAATTTTCTCAATCATTGAAAGGGGATGCCAAGGATTGGTTTAGATACCTACAACCTGACTCAATCAGTTCATGGGATGATCTAAGGGAAGCCTATATGAAATTTTGGGGTAAGAGGAAACCTTATAATCAATATCTTTCAGAGTTCTATTCCATGAAGAAACAAAAGGATGAGACTATTAGCATGTTCAATAGGAGATATTTAAATTTTTATTAGAAAATTCCCATAGATATTCAACCTTCGGAACCTACTTCTAGGTTGTATTATCCAACATCCTTTCATCCAAACCTATCTTGTATCCTCATGGAAAGATATTATGTATCCTTGCAACAAATGTTCAATGATGCCCATGAGATAGAGGACAATCTTAGAGCATGTGGGAAGATTTTATAAAAGATTGAAAATGAGGAATGGAATGTTGAAAAACATGAAGTGAGCATGAAAATTAAGGAGCTTATTTGGATTTTGATCTATCTTATTTTGAGCAAAGGGCTAATGATGTGTTTGCAAAAGATTATGATCCACTTGCTAAAGAAGAAGCTAATATTCCAAATTTTCTTGTTGTTGGTACTCAAAGTTAGGAAGTTTCACTGGTCCATAATGATTTTCAGGATCTCGTATATCCAAAGTTCTGTCAAGTTAACTCATTTTCAGATTTTGAAGAAGTAGAAGGTAAAAAAACTATTTGTTTTCATGAACAAAAATTGTCACAAAATGCAGAATTTTTTGACTCGCCTACATATGATGAGTATTATGAAGAAGATGAGGTTAATTTCCAAGAAACACTAACCATATTTTTCCTGTCAGAAAGAGTTCCTTTTCAACAGTCTCATGACAACACTCAGCTCATATATGATGGTTATGTCCTCAATAATATGGAAAGTTGTGACTCAATTGAAGGTAATTCTTTGCCATTATGTTTTTCCTCATTCAAACTGTTGAAAGAAAATTTTAAAATTATTAATGAGGCAGAGAAAAATGAGCTAGAACAAAGTCATACTAATCAGGATTTTGAAATTATAAATCAAAAACAATCTTTTCATGTTTTCAATGATCCAATAGCTTGTTATATGGAGGATTTTATCATATCAGAATTGTAGCCATTGAACAACTTTGAGCTTGAATATTGTTGAGAAATACTGAGAGGGGGGGTGAATCAGTATTTGAGCTATCAATAATTGTTTTAACTTTTCTTGCACTGACAAACCTTAGTCTACTTCATACAGATCAGTAGTAGTATATTCTTATGAAAACAGTAGTACATCCAGAGATCTTATTATGGATTTCTTTATTCAACAGATATCTTTTAAACAGTAATTCAATCAAAATAAACTAACACAGATGAATAGGACACATGAACACCAAGATTTAAGGTGGAAACCCAAATCGGGAGAAAACCACCGCTGCTGTTGTCTCTGTCTTCAATGATTATTATTAAGAAAACATTCTACAACAATGTACTAGT
>JASDQU010010110.1:45174-55864 GCA_032191745.1 Picea mariana | reverse complement strand
TAAACTAATTGGAAGAACAATTACAACAACCAACACTAGAGAAACTTACCGGTGCAAGTGAAACTTGAACACGGAAGAACCCTCTGGGTATACTCTACAAAGTGTGGCCCGATGTCTATCCTAGGTACCGCAGTATACCCCCGTAGTCACATGTGTATGTCCCTAAAAAGATGGGCAACTAGGTTGCCAGTGTGTGAATAGTCACCAAGCGGGCACAGTCGAAAGTCAGGTAGACCACAATGAGTAGGGTATCGAGCCCAAAACCTGTCAAGGGTATCGAGAACAAGTGGTCCGGAAGACAACTGAGGACCTCGAACAGATTCGAGACCCACGAAGCTCCGTGGCAAATGCAAACGACATAATCCCAAGACAAGACCTCTATATGTGTTCTCCACTATGATTGGTCCAGCTTTGGACGGGTTATCTTAGCTACCTTTCCGCACACGACCTCATGTTTATCCCTTGTGTTAGAGGGGGGTCCCGAATAACTTTCATGATACTGGACTTTGAC
The DNA here is from genome assembly GCA_032191745.1 of Picea mariana. Classification (NCBI taxonomy): domain Eukaryota; kingdom Viridiplantae; phylum Streptophyta; class Pinopsida; order Pinales; family Pinaceae; genus Picea; species Picea mariana. The sequence continues at coordinate 55,353 of JASDQU010010110.1, read as the reverse complement.
ACTCCCTAACTCAGACTCCAATGTTTGATTTTAATGGCCTTGAAGAGTTCCCTCTCCAACCTAATTCAAGGCCCTAATCCTGAACTAGTTGGTTTACCCTACAAACAAAAAAGTCTAATGAATTTTAGATTTAGCGTTAATTTTATGGATTGTCTTATGTCAAAGGTTATGAAATTGAAACTAGTCATGTTTGAAAGACGAAAGCAAGAAATAAACAAAAATTTGGAAACAAAAAACCTTTACTTAAATCAAATTTTAAACAACTTTTCAAACTTAAAAATTTTCTAAGATCTTTGAACAACAAACTTAAAGCAGGATTTCACTCGACTATGAGCTACTTACGATCTAAGTAAACTGCCAAGAACTTATGAAAGCAAAGACTTTTCCCTGGTTACTAATGCAAAACAACACTTTTCAACCAAACAAAGAAATACAAGTTTTTTTTTTTTTTTATTTGAATGCTCACAAAGCAAAAAGGAAAAATATCAACAAGTCAAAACTAAGAAAAAATTTTGGCCTAATTGCAGATCGCAAAGAATCACTTTAAAAATCACACACTAGCAACTTAAAATTGGACTCTCACACTTGTCTAAAAACCCTACAAAATAAAATTTTCATGAAAACTTCTAAATGAAAAAGAAATCTATGGCTGAGATCAAACCTAAGCTATTGACTTCTATGACGGAGACACAAAAACCTGAGAGGTATAACTCTTGTCAAGGGAAAGGATGACTGCCTCACCTTTAACAAAAACTATCCTTCAAAAGCACACTGCTGACAGTTCAACAGCAAGTGTGTGCATGCGAGTTGTGTAGAGTCAGAGGGCATGTACACGTGTGCTGGCCTTATACAGGTCATGTGTATCTATGAAACTTTGAAACAAATAAAATAAAAGAAATCCAAACCAGACAGAGGCCACTAATACTGAGAACCAAGATCTCTTGAAGATTCAGACACTTTCTTTAGAAAAAAGAAAACAATTCAAGGAAAAATTTGTAGACCAAATCAATCTGAGGTGAAACCTAGGCTATAGATTTCAAACAACAAAGACTAGAAAGAGTTCTAGGAAACCCCTGAGAATGACTAAATCTGATAGGGAAGAGGATAACTGCCTCAAAAATTTTCTGGAATCATACACGCTATTGTTACCTCTTCAACTAGCATATACACGTGGGCTGTAAGAATGTAGGGCACGGGTACACGTGTGCAGACCTTATATAGGCTACGTGTACCTCTGTGGGTCTCGAAAAAAAATTATAGTCCAGCAGAAACAGAGATAACTGGTATGGAATACTAGAATCTCTGTTAGCTCAGACTTTGCAGAAACTTCAAAAACAGGAAAGGAAACCAGTTTTTAAAAATACCCAAAAATATTCCCAGAAACCCTAGAGACTTCCCCAGTATGGTCGCCAATTCTATTGTGAGTGAGAAATCCCCCTACAGACTAGCATTTAGGGTTATATTATGCATGCAGATAAGGCCAAAAGAATCCTACTTTCTACCATCGTCCTAGACCTAATCCCCATTTCTTTCAAGCAAATACATAGTTAAGTGAGCATATCTTGTTTCGGGTGTTCGATGTTGATCCTACTTCACGCTTGATCTCTTATTGATAGAAACTCTCCTCCCAAGGATGGCCTGAATTCACATAAAACAAGCAACAAAATCTACATGCATTTGATCTACAAATTAATGGGTTAGAGATTCAAACATATATTCAATAAACTATGAAGAACTCATATAGTGGGACAGGAAAAGCATTTCTTTATTATTAACTTTAATGAATCAACTTACAATGTCGAGACCGACCATCGCTCCATGAACCTGGTCCTGGGATCCTCTTCAAATGTATTCCAGCTTCTTTGCTCTATATCTCTCCTTGCACAAGGATGGCTAAAGGGCTGGGACAATGGGAATGTGCAATTAGGTATAGTTTCTTTACTATCTTTCTCCTCTTACAAATGGGACCCATACCCCTTCTTTTATAGGCTATAAGAAGCTAGGTATTTGGTCAAACCCTCATCCATGCATGGTCGGAAGGTTTAGTTAACTCACCCAAAGCTGTGTGTTTCATCGGTGACTTTCCTTTTTTCATGATTTTGTAGGTACACGTAGGCTATTGTAGGTCAGCTAGCATGTACATGCGTGTAGTAATGGAGTAGGACTTATGGGCCTTTATAAAAGAGGTTTTTAAGAAGAGTTGTTCAGTAGTGTTTTGGAAAAGAAGGAATTTGAGATGGCCCAATGCCAGGTAAGCATGTCTGGTGAAAATTAGGGTTATAACAATAGGGGACTCAAGAACCCTCCCTTGGAGGAAGAGGGGATCCACAAGTCCCCATTTTTATTTGGTGTTTTCCCACTAATATAATCTCTTGATTGGTGGGATAAATATTGGTCAATTGTTTGATTGATTTTGGTTCTAATTTCCTTATGCATTTTAGTTTCATTTCTTTAGTTGTTATTATCTTAGTTGCTTGTTTATTTCATATGATTGAGTCATTTGATTCATACACTAACTTTTGTAATGTCCAACAGACCCAACTGGACTTGCAAGTGTCCCTCTTTTTCTCATCCAAGTGGTGAAAAGGATACAACAATACAATCATGAATTCACTTTATTATTTACCTTCTAAAATCTCTTAAACCACTTTGACCTATTGGGGCTTCTATATGACTCATGATGGGTCTCCAACTTCACATGGCCATAACTCTCTAACCTTGAGGAGTTATGTGAAATTCCACATACCACCGAAAATGGAATGACATGTACTATCCATATAGAATATTCTTACCTAAAAATATATCAAAACTCATACCATTATCTATCAAACAAAATTGGTTCCATTACCCAAACCTGGGTTCTCCAACTTCACATGGCCATAACTATCTAACCATGATGAGTTATGTCACGTTCCACATACCACCGGAAATGGAATGAAATGTATTTCCCATCTAGAATAGTCTTACCTTCAAATATATTAAATCTCATACAAATATACATAAAACAAACTTGGGTCCATTACCCAAACCTTTGTGCTACCAGAATTCACTACTAGACTTTCTCCAAGGGTTGACATCACTCTATAATATCACTCTCCAATGGTTGACATCAATGAAAAACAACAATCCATACCAATTGTCCATCAACCTAAGCCAAATTTTTGATAGAAAATCCATCAACCATTTCCAAAAATTTCTTAATTTGTTGATCATCTTTAAATACTTGTCAATGCTTGACGTTGTCTGGAATTGAAGGTATGCATTTCATCTCAACTTCGTATTTAATATTTGACACTTCAAGAGTTCTAAAATTTCTTGTTTCTATTGCTAAAAATATAGCTTGTTTATTTTCATGTCTGGGAATTGCATGAATATTAAAGGTTAAGGAAAAAAATTCCATTAAATCCCAAGCCAAATTTCTATAACATCTCATCCTTGGGTGTTTGGATTGATAATTTTTCCTTATCTATTTAACAATTAATTATGCATCCCAATAGACAATAAGATTTTTATTTTTCATTTTTTTATATACTTCTAATCCTAACACTAAAGCTTCATATTCACAGTCGTTATTTGTTAAATCTGTTTCAAATTGTAATCTAAAAAATCTAGAAAATGTTTTCCACAAGGGGAAATTAAAAGTATACCTACCTAAACACCTTCCCAAGAGGAGGCTCCATCAAAATACATTTTCCACATCCCATCTTCATGCTATTTATTTTCACACAAAAAAATATTTACATTTTCTGTAAAAAGACATTGTTCATCATTTACATATAAAATGAAATAACCCAAGTCTATCTCTTTTGAGTAAACATTATAATTATTAGGGTGATTAGTATCACTGGCTGTATAGGCTAGTTTGGTTTCCCTATAAAGTCTCCTAGTTTATCCATGAAAAACTATAATTGTGGCATAAGTGTTATAACCCTAAATTGCACCATCCATGCTTACCTGGCATCAGGCCAACTCATTACCCTTCATTGCCAAAGCCATGCTAAACAGACTCTTTAAAAAACCTCTTAAATGAGGTAACCCGCGCCCTAACCCATTACTGGGCACGTTGGAACGCTGGCAGGCCTTATACTTCATGCATTGGAACGCTCGCTGGCCCACTACAGCCCGCGTTTACCTAACAAAGCACAAAAGCAGGAAGTTGCCGACGGAACGAAAAGCTTTGGGTCAGTTAACTGGAACTCCCAGCCATGCATGGCCGAGAGTTCGTCCAAAACCCTAGCTCGTTCTAGCCTATAAAAGAAGGGGTAGGGGTACTATTCAAAAGGAGGAAAATCATAGTAAAGAAACTCTGCCCAATTTTCGAATCCGTTTTATCCCAACCCTTTAGCCTTTCCTCAAGCTTTAGGAGAATTTAGGCAAAGCAGTTGGAGGAAAAAGAAGAGGAGGAGCCCAAGATCAGGATCAAGGAACGGTGGCTGATATCTATTATCATTGTAAGTTGATTCATCTTGAGATTAACAAAGAGTAATTTTCCCGTCCCAATGCATGAGTCTTATGTGTTTTATTTGATTTATGATTAATCTCTAACCCACTAGTAGAACAATAGCATGCATGCGAGGTGTTTTGTCTTGATTGTAGGATTGTCTTTGGAAGGAGCAGTGGAAGCAAGGAGATAAAGTGCAACGGAGGATCTACACCAACCATCAATAAAAAGGTTAGTTGATTCTTTCCATGTTTGCATGTGAAAAAGGGTTTTAGGTTTGGGGTAGAAAGTTAAAAGTAATTTCTTAAGGGTCATGATCTGCATGCAAGTTTAAGCCCTAGCTTGTTAGTCCATAGGGTATAATTTCCCAACAAGAGAATTGGCGACTCCACTGGGGAGATTTTACTCTTAGGGTTTCTGGATTTCATTGAGGTTTTTGGGTAGTTTGAAGGAATAAATTTTCTGTTTCTTTGTTGTTTTTGTTTTCTGTTAGGTCGAAAGCTAGCAGGGAACCTGGTTATCAATACCAGTTTTTTCCTTGACTGTTGCTTGACATTTATTATCGGGACACACAGAGGTACACGCGGCCTGCAGAAGGCCTGCCTGCATGTAACCCACGTCCTAACCTTCTGTAGCCCGCGTTTGAACACTTGCTGCAGAGGTTTCAGTAGCGTGTAGTATTCAAAAAGTTAAAGAGGCAGTCTCCTCTTCCCTGTCAGAAGTTTACCTTCTCAGGGGGATTTTTGGATCCTGTCTGGGTCTTGTTGGTTCACTGTCTTGTTTTCAGTCTGCCTTATTGTGTTTGTTATCTCTTGTATTCATTTTTCCTTTTTTGTTATAATAGAAGCATCCAAGCCTTTTAGAGACCCTGGTTGTCAATACCAGAGGCCTTTTTCAGGTCTGGGCTGCCTGTGTGTTGTTTTGTCTTAGCATTTATACAGACCCACGGCATGTTTAGAATTAGCCCATGGGTACCCGCGCGCTGTTATAGCTCAGCACGTGTTTTCACGCATGCTGTCTCAGTGACAGTCGCGGGCTTGATTGGTTGCTTTTCAGCTTGGGTGGGGCAGTCATCCCCTTCTGTGGTGAGAAGTGTTCCTCTCAGGGGTTTGAGTCTGGGGCTGCACAGTCAGTAGGTTAGGACCTCTTATCCTTAGCCGGTTTTTTTATTAGTTGATGTTTTGATAGAAAAGACTAAAAAANATTGTTTTATGGTTTTTAGACAAGTGTTAGAATCGGTGCTTTCTTGATTGCTTTTATGCGTCTTTTCTCTGGTTCGTTGTGATCTGCGCTTTAAGCCAGAAATTTATTTTGTTTTCTTGGTTTTGTGCTTGTCGTCATTTTCCCTTTATTTCTTCATTTTGCAATTAAATAAAAAAAAATATTCCTCTTGTTTCATTTTCTTCTTGGTTTGAAGATTGTGTTGTTGCATCAGTAGCTAGGAAGAAGTCTTTTTTCATAAGTTTTTGCACTGCATTTAGAGTATAAGTAGCTCGCAGATTTGAGTGAAATTACTTGGTGTTTGCTGCATGAAGTCTTAGGAAAGTTGAAAAGAAAAGAAGTCTTTCTTGTTGAAAAGTTGTTGGTTTTTTGCATTGTTAATAAAAGTTTTTGTTTCCAAGCATTTCTTGTTCATTTTGCTTTGAGTCTTTACACACCATCAGTTTCACTTTCATTCCTTGTGACTTAAAAAATCCCATTAAAAGCAATGCTAATTAAAAACGATTAGACTTTTTTGTTTGTAGGGTACATACACTAGCTCAGGACTAGGGCCTTGGAATAGGTTGGAGAGTAAATTCTCCAAGGCCACTCAAACTAAACATTGGAGTTTGTCAATAGGGAGTGTAGAAGTCCAGTTATGGAAAGTTATCCAGGACCCCCCTCTAACACAGGGGCTAAACACGAGGTTGTGTAAGGAAAGGTAGCGGAGATAACCCCTCCAAAGCTGGACCGAGTGTAGTGGAGAACACATATAGAGGATTTGTTAAGGGATTTCGTCGTTTGCATTTGCCACGGGGCTTCGTGGGTCTCGAATCCGTTCGAGGTCCTCAGTTGTCTTCCGGACCATTTTCTCTTGATACCCTTGACAGGTTTTGGGCTTGATACCCTACTCATTGTGGTCTACCCGACTATTGACTGTACTCGCCTGGTGACTATTCACGTGCTGGCAAACTAGTTGCCAATCTTTTCTAGGGACATACACGGGTGACTGCAGGGGTATACCGCGGTACCTAGGACAGACATTGGGCCATGCTTTGCAGAGTATACCCGGAGGGTGCTTCCGTATTCGAGTTGCACTTGCACCAGTAATTTTCTCTAGTGTTGGTTGTTGTAACTGTTCTTCAAAATAGTTAGTGATTGCTTGTCTTATCTCATAGGGGCTTCTTTTAGTGTGTGTTACTGTTTGTTCGTGTAGAATACCTTAGCGTGTCGTGAATCTTATCACACAGTGGAGGATTCAGAGCTCCATTGGTCACGAAGGCTTCTTGGCCTGTCGCCGGTTATACTGGAGCCACCTCCACCACCATTGAGGCAGAAGCTAGACCATCAAGGGTCTTTCGAAGAAGCCAGGGCTTTTGAGCCCGAACAACCCCCCGAGGAATCGACCGCCAATATTGGATTGGTTGAAACCTCAAACACTGTTACTTGGCCGCAAGTTATTGTGCCAATTCAATTCTACGAACGCCTGTCAGTGACTAACCCAATGATGGAACCAAACTCTGTTACTTCCTCCGGGAATTCTTCCATTCCCATCACCATTGTTACCACAGGAGAAGCTTCTCCTAACTTGCCTTTGTCGGTGGTTCGAGCCACCATGGTCTCGGCCGCAACTACGTCGCATAGTGGACCGACCCCATCTATCGCAGCGGCCACACCTCCTTACACACCTAGTGCGACAGGCCCTCCGTTTTCCTACGGTATGCCTAGTTCAGGTACAAGTCCTGCAGTCACTTCCTCCACTTTACAGACTTTGGGTCTAGGGGCAGAGAGCTCTAACGCTCCTCTGCAAGGTCAACTTGGGGGCATTCTTGTCCCTTTTAATGATTTTCCTTATGCTGGAGGTCATATCCCTCCTTCATCCCTTTCGCTTGGTGGATTACATCAGCAGTCCACCGGGTAGCCTGCACACACAAGTTCATTTGGTGCCGGGAGTCAAGGAACACCTGCGCAAACTCAGCCGGTAGGTTCGTCATCATTTGTTTGGAACGGGACGTTTGGTAATAACACTTTTGCATCTGTTGCTTTCCCATCTAGGGGCACACCCATTTTTGGATAGTCTACGCCGGCACAGGGTACTATTCCTACGCTGGGGGCACATATACTAGGACCTTGGAACTCAAGACAAGGATCCGTTCCTTCCTCTGGAATGTCGTTCTGGGGTAATTCTTTCCACAATCAATGGAACCCCAGACAGACTTCTATGCCTCTCCCATCGGGACCGGCATGGGGTCATCCTTCCCAAAGTCCGTTGAACACAATGAATAGCCAACATCCTATGTCCTTTATGGGGAATCAACCAATGATGTCTCCTCAGATGCAAAACCCTTACACTGGTCAGGGCCATGGTTTCTACCAGAATCTGGGCCAGCAGCCAAACTTTTCCTGCAACCTGGTGCCAGTCAAACTCCAAGACCCTTTTATCCAGGCCATCAGCAGCAACCTAAACTACCATTCTTGGCGACATTACACTTGCCATATTTGACTCGGTTGTTAAATGATCCTATCTGTCACGATCCGCGTTAGCCTCCTATGCCAACGAAGTTGCCTTCGTACATTCCCAAGTTCGAGGCCGAGACTAATGAAGATCCAGGTGATCACGTGACCACTTTCCATCTCTGGTGTTCATCTAACTCACTGAAAGATGACTCCATCTAGTTGCGATTGTTTCAACGCACTCTCATTGGGAGCGCCGCAAAATGGTACATCGAGCTTGATCGCTCACGATATTCTTCTTTTGGCGAACTGGCTATGGATTTCCTTAACCATTTCCAGTTACCTGTGAGATACGACGTCGTCACCAAGTTGCTATCCAATTTCAAATAGACGTCAGCAGACCATATCTCGGATCATATTCGAGAGTGGAGACGCCGAAAGAGTCTTATCAAGGTATCTATCCCACCAACATTCCTGCTTGAGTGGTTCCTTAAGTATTTAGTTCCGAAATTATCCAAAGACGTCGCGACTTCAGGGGTTTTCTCCGAGGAAGATGCCATCATGAGGGCTCAACAGTTTGAGCTTATCTATTCTCAGTCTGGTTTACTGTACAACATCCTTCCGGATGCACCACGGTCAATACTGGATAAAACTAGACAAAGAGTTGGACCACATGCCGATGGTATTGTTGATTCCGCACAAACTAAGCCCGCTGAGAAATTGACTAAACAATTGCAATAGTTATCTATACAACACTCAGCAGCCAGCCAGACTACTGCTTTGGCTGCTCCTCCTACCCAAACGTCGGAAGTACACTCCGTGCAGACGACTAACCCAAAGGCCAACCAGCAGCCTGAAGGGAAGAAAAAACAATGAAAAAGAGTAAGGGGGATAAAAAATCAACTGATAATGTTGGCGAGGGTACCATGGAAGAAAGGAAGGTGAGGTATTCGTGCAACTTGTGTGCGGAAGACCACCCGACCCATTTATGCCCTCGACTTGCGGAGGCCCAGAAGTTTGTCACACAGCAACAGCAAGCTGTGTTGACTAATCCCTTTCAGCACGTGCAAAATTTAACTCAAGCCTCTGCAAGTGGCGAAGGGGGCAGTCAGGAAAACTTCCCTCCTCCAAATATTTCCTCTTCCGTGAACGTATATATGGTTAGGGGTGATGCGTTAATCACAACTAGAGCACATGACTATAGTAAACCAAATGCCTCTGAGAAGGGCAAAGAAGCCGAGATCCCATCTCTTCCTCTACAGATCGAGAAGACATTGGGTGAAACAATGACACGCATTCCAAGGGGTGCATTTAAGAGGGCTTCTCATAATCCAAATGCAAGGGCCGCCTAGAAATACTCTGTGGTGGAAGATTTATCACAAACCCCTTGTGTTATGTCTGCTTTGGAGGTCCTCCAAAGTTGCCCTGCTCGGAGGAAAGCCTTGTTGACTGCTTTAGGCTTTACTGAGACTTGTAACCCGGGTACCATAATGTTAGATATGACTGACTTGAAACCTCGTTTGCCTTACCACGTCGCGTTTCAGATAGTAGTGGTTCACCCCACGAAAAKTTTTACATGAAATATCTACCGCACGATGGTCGACGAGGGCGCTTCAACTTGCGTTATGTCGTTAGCATGTTGGAAAGCCATTGGTCAGCCCGAGTTGTCTCCATCAACTACTCTCCTTACTGTGTTCGATGGTCGTTATTTCCGACCACATGGCATCATTCCTTCTTTCCCTGTGCAGTTAGGGGGAAAGACTGTGTGCGTCGAAGTAGAGGTAGTCGATGCCCCCATCGACTACAATCTCTTGTTAGGTCGTAGTTAGAATTATTCCATGCAAGTGGTGGTCGCTACAATTTTCCGAGTCTTATTGTTTCCACATGAAGGCCGGATAGTGACCATTGATCAGTTGTCCTTCTCTCGACCTGACCCAGCCTTGGGGGCATCCACGGTTCCCATGGTAGATAATCCTCAAGCAGGTGTCGTTAACATAGGATTTGGTTTGTGCCCATATTTGATGGGTACTTTCGATTACCCACCTCCTCAAGGCGATGTCAAGTTCATATCGACTCACCACAAG
>JASDQU010010110.1:27002-37022 GCA_032191745.1 Picea mariana | reverse complement strand
AGCATGCATGCGTAGTGTTTTGTCTTGATTGCAGGATTGTCTTTGGAAGGAGCAGCAGAAGCAAGGAGATAAAGCGCAACGGAGGATCTACACCAACCGTCGATAAAAAGGTTAGTTGATTCTTTCCATGTTTGCATGTGAAAAAGGGTTTTAGGTTTGGGGTAGAAGGTTAAAACTAATTTCTTAAGGGTCATGATTTGCATGCAAGTTTAAGCCCTAGCTTGTTAGTCCGTAGGGTATAATTTCCCAACAACAATAAGTCATGTCCATTTGCAATGAACCACCTAGTTTACATCCCCAAGATCTTGATAAAAGCATTCCATAGTTGATAGGCACATCTGCCACAACTATATCCAGCAAAACACGTTTTACAAGTATTTGGGCTAAGTGAACTACCATATATTTTATCATCCCTAAACATATAACTTTTATTTCATCAAAGGAATACAATTCATGATATGGTCTTTTGATTTGTAAACCTATATTCTCCATAACTATTTTTGGCATTAGATTGTGGGAAACTCCCGAGTCTAGCATACAATTGTGTAAAATATGTTCATGGACTATTAAGGGAATATACAATGGTGCCATTTTTTCTCCTCTTTCCTCAATATGAGGACCAAAAATCACAACAGGCATTTCATCTTGCAAGTTTAATGTATCTGGTTGGGTTGTTGCAATAGAACAACGAATCATTTTCATTACTTTTTTTCTATATACAAGTTTTTTTGCAATTTATAACAAAGGGATAGGAATTCTGATCTTATTTAATTCATTTTCTAAGTTAAAGGAACTTCTTGTTTTGTTCTTTTCTTTATGTTCTAGATCTGTTGTCTTTCTAGCTTCTTGATCTTATTTTTGTTTTGTAGTTGTGATTTCTTTCCCTTTGTCTTATTTTTTATTTTTTCTTGCTAACCATGATTATTAACTCTATTTGTATTTACATTTGGTCTAAGGTCATAGTTTCTATGAAAATCAGCTTGTAAAGCATCTGAGAAAAATCTATATTGAGATGATGATAAATCATTTGGGCTATTTCTATCATCTTCATTAAAATATGAGTTAAATATTAGAGATTTATCATATTCATCCTTGGTCACATACAAATCAGAAATGTCACCTTCCATCATATCTATTTCTTCATCAATATCTTCAATTTCATGTTCTTGAAATTTATCAACCATATTTTCATTCTTTATAGGTGCTTGTATTGGTTGATCTTGATTTCTCCTTTCTCTCTATAAAACTTGAGGAGGATTAAAAGGCATTCTAAAATGATTTTTTTTTTTTTTTTATCAGGCCTTCTTAGTCTCCATGCCATCAAGTTTATTTGGTAGATCTTTAATCATCCTGGACATTTCTTCAATTTGTCTTCTTGATTTTTGTTTGTCCCAGACGTTCCTACTTGTTATTTTTGTTTCTTTCTCTCATGATCTCTTGCATCATTTTTAACTCTAGCCTTTCTTGATGCAATCATATTGGATTCTATCTCTACAAAATCATATTACATACCAATTAAGTTAGTGGATATTCTCTCTCTAATTAATAAGACAAAGTCTAGATCAAAAGAGCCAACAAAAGGTACTTTTGTTGCCGGTTGTGATGGTTTGACATCTGCATGGATTTTATTATATAATTTATTCAATATTTTGATGAAATATGGCACAAATTCATTATGTTTCTTTTTTAATCTCCCAAAATCAGTCAAAAAATAAAGATGATCGTTCTTTTCACCCCATTGTCTGAGGAAAGATGTTTCAAAATAATTCCAAGAATCAATAGAATTAGGGAGATATCCCTTGAACCAAATTCTGACCTCACCCCTAAATGTTTGAGAAAAAATTCTAATGTATACATGTTCATGTTCAATACCTTGGTTATCTGAGAAATATTCAAATGCTTGTTGGACAATTGGTTGTCATTTATGTTGTTGGACAATTGGTTGTCATTGATGTCAATAGATGTGATGGGTGTATTTGGAGAAATATCCAAAGTGGTCCCCTTATGGCGTAGCTCTAAGCATGGCCCTCACATGAATATTCTTTGAAGAAGTCTATAAGAAAACCTTAGGAGTGGTCATAATCACGATGTTTTTTGAGGAATAAGGACATGAAGGATAGTGTAAATCCATATAGCATACTCATAGATGGATAGTCATTGTCATGTTATTTCTAATGGTAGGTGATACACCACGTAGTTCCTCATGCTTAGGGTGATATTATCTCATGAAGTTGGAAGCCTTGAAGAAGGGTTAAGAAGCCCCTAATTGGTTGTAAGTCATTTACGAAATGGTAAATTTGTTGTAACAAGAAATTTCAAGAAGCCCTAAAGTTACGGAAATAGGTTACTTGAAAAAGTATAAATACGCCTCAAAGAATATCTCATCTGTACACACACATGTTCATTGAATATCTATATAAGTGATTAAGTGATTCTTATCTTAGGTAACCAAGGAGATATGAGGAAAATTTCAAAGGGAATATGAAGTGAAAAAGGGTGAAATTCCAACAGAGGATGAAGTCTTGTGATGAAGTGTTCCAAGGTATGTTATTTAAAGGTCATATTACCATTTTCACTATAACGTTTTTTATAGAAAGAATCAGATAGTGAAAATTGGAGGACGCTGAAAAAACATATCAAGGTACATATTGTAAAATGTTCATCTTCTAGGTCATTTTATTTTTCTATATATATTATGTGGAAGATAGGCTTTTTGGATAGTCCCGAAACTTGTCTCAAACAGGTGTTCTGGGTAAAATAGTCATAACTTCTGCATAGAGGATCCACATTATGTGAGAACAATTGCAATGAAAATATAACAGTATATAGAATCTTTTGCGCATATTCCAGAATCTGATATCAAATATTGAGCATGGGGCATGTTGTACAATTTCTCTCTCCGGAATAGGATAAATTTAGGAAGGTTTGTAATTTTCGCTATAACTTCTATTTTGAGAAGTTTCAGACCATAAAATTTTGAGGAGATGGAAGAAAGATCTCATAGTATCTATGGCTAACATTTCATACATTTTTTCATTACAGGTATGGAGTTATGATTTTTCAAATTTAGGGTTTGTGACTAATCCAAAACTAGTCCCGTGAGACCGAGGTAAAGTTTGATGAAGATGTTATTCTCTTGTTGTTGAAGTTGAGGAAGAGCTACAGGTCTATAATCTTGTGTATGAAGTTAGAAACATAATCAGAGGTAGGATTATGTTTTAGTTTTGAGGCTTATGCTTATGTTGTTATGGTACATTCTTGAGGCATGGCATGGTAGTGATTATGCATGGTACACCTGGTTGATGGTATGATGCATTATTAGAGGCACATATTGGATACTTGGCATATGGTTTGTTGTATGGTATATAAGTGATATGGAACATGTGTGATGGTATCTCTTGGTACATGGTTTATGGATGTTGGCACATGCTCGAGGAACATGGCTTGAGGTTCATCTTAGTTACGTGTTGATGATGTGATGGTCATGCATTGGTATATTGTTGAGGCATTGGTATATGTTTGAGGCACATCTTTGGTGCATACTTGGTACATGTATGAGGTCCATGTCCTGGTGATGTTGGGACATGTTTAGGTTTGATACATGGTTGATGTGCATGATATGGTACATGGTTTATTTACTTGGTATTGTACATGGTTGATGCATGGTATGGTATAGGTTGATGTACATAGTTTATGTGCATGGGATGGTACATGTTGATGTACATGGTTGATGTACATGGTATGGTACATGTTTTGGTGCATGGTTGATGCATGGTATGGTACAGGCTGATGTACATGGTTGATGCATGATATGGTACATATTGATACATGATTGATGCATGATATGGTGTAGGTTTGATGTACATGGTATGGTACAGGTTATTGGATTACTAGGGGGGTGAATCTGTTAGCCTATGTCTTACCTTTACCAATAACTAAGTCTAAATTGTCACCTATATTTGTATTATTCATTTAGGATATTAGTAATATATCCTCAAGTGATGACTAATGAGTTAGTTAAGATTGCCTAGCCTAGTCATCATGCATGATTTTAGGATCTAAAGAAAATCTCTCTATGAGGTGGCATCACCCATTGTACTATAAATATGTAACATTGGAGTGAATATTTTGAGGGTTGGCTAGTGAGCCTTTTCCACTATGTTGTTGTTCTTGTTTATATTTTATCAATTGGTATCAGAGCTAATATTGTTCTTAAGGTCCTGGTAATATTGAGATCCATGGTAGTTTCACCATGGAAGATGAGGTGCAACGAGAGCATGCAGCCAAAGAGGAGAAATTAGCACACAAGCTACATCTTAGATGAAAGAGTAAAGTGACGAATTTTATTCTTTGGATATGGTAAAATTCGATGAACTCCAGTTCTGTGTATGTGGAATGGAGGATAGATTAGAGTGTTAATCTATTAAGAATATGGGTTTTGTGCATGCAATAACTGTGTGTATCGTGACCTGCGAAGAGATTATGTTGCACATCTTTATGATTTAAGATTTTATTGTGTCGTGGTCGAGGATCTGAACTCTACAGGATCGATCTCTCCCGAGATTCTATTGTTAACCAGAATTTCCTCATTAAAGGTGAAGATCAGGCCGTGGTTTTAATGGATCGGGCTTGGAGGATAGTTTATTGTTGTAGAATGCATAATAAAGCCTAGCACAGGATTCTATCTGTAGATCGAGTTAGCTACAGCTGTAATTTGTTTATTGTATAATTTAGGGTCATGAGAGGCCCTATGAGGGTTTGTGTTTCATAGGTTTCCATGATCTTATGAGTGCCTTTGCAGGTGCCTTGCAGGAAGATCTAAACATTTATAATGAAAATTGTTTATTCTTTCTTGCCGGGAGGGTCATGATGGGGATGATTGCTTGCAGCATTGATGTCATTTTCTAGGCAAAAGATTGTGCATCGCGGAGCTTAATAAATTTAGGATTGGAAGGACGGGCTTCAATCCCCTTCGACGCAGATCGATCTTGGGGATTGTCTTGATTTCCATGGACAGAGATGTTGTGAGTAGTGAGATAGATTCCTCACACCTTTTATCAACTCTGCATTTCCTAGTTTGCACTTGCTGTGTGTGATTTGTGGAGCTTAGTGCTATCTGCGTTTTGTTTTTTTGTCCTATGCAATCGTTGTCCATATTGTTGCACGCGAAGTTGACTATTAATAATATCCGGTTGAGTGCTAATTGGAAGTGACTACAGAGAATTACGTTGAAAGGTATGAACAAAAGATTTTTCCAAGTTGATTATCTATGTTAGATGCGAAATATTTAGCTTTAGGAGAAGTAAATATTGAAGGGTTTGAATTCATGATGGTTCAACGCTAGAATTGACCATTGTGTTGAGTTATAAAGAGGTCATAAATATAATTGTTAAACACTGGAAGGTGTAGATCACAATTGATGTGCGTTGAAAGACAACTCACCCTTGCATTCAAACTTGAATACCCATGACGACTAATACCCTTTTAGAGCCGCATTTAAGGTAAATCATTCTTATGCTATCAAATTTATGTAAATCTAAGTATTGTTGTAATGTTGAGAGCTCCAATCCTTTGGATTTGAATTATGGTATGGGATCAAACTAAGATCCATGATGAATGAATCTATGGGTAGAGAATTTGTTCTCTTATCAATTATTTTGTTCTCTTATGAAATCTAAATCTTAGGTATGAGATAAATATACCCAGCTTGAAGACAGGTTATAAATGGTGGTGGTTAATCCTCTGGTATCAAAATCTAAAATGTGATGATGCACTGAACACATTTTGAACTTGATATAGAAATATGACCAGGTTATAGTGATATTAGCCATAGTAAAGTTCAGAATTTATATATGGTTATAGGATGCATCAATTGTTGGTAAGAAAATCTATGGAAATGAAAATGTGAACTTGAATAATGAAAGAGAAGAGTGGAATGTGTAAGAATGAGTGGTGAGGTTTTATTCAATGAAGATGAGAAGATCATGGGTGAATATGATGATTCTGAATTTTGTTTGCTCATGAAGTGTGGTGAATCATATTGGAATGAATTGAATTTTGAATGTGAATACACCCAAATTGGATGTCCATGTAAAAAGGGTAACTAGTACCAGGCATGTGTCATCAAGTTTATGAAAGAAGTTTAAGCAGGGATAAAAGTGAGAGATGTTCATTTTTTAAGAGAGTTAGAAGAA
This sequence comes from Picea mariana, assembly GCA_032191745.1. Lineage (NCBI taxonomy): Eukaryota > Viridiplantae > Streptophyta > Pinopsida > Pinales > Pinaceae > Picea > Picea mariana. Next base: position 30,828 of record JASDQU010010110.1, on the reverse strand, counting down.
TTTGTCAAGTAATTGATGAATTGAGATTTGTATGGGAGGTTGTAAGACACTCATTTCTTGAGAAGAAATTTATTGTTTTCTTAAACCTTTGAGAGCATAAGTGAAATCTTATGAATTGAAGCCTTGTCAAAGCATTGCGAAGGAGAAAATACATTGTAGATTTCCCATTGTATGTGGTTTTGTAGGAGAGATACTTATAATAAAATTGAAGTATTTTTCTCTATGTTCTAGATCCGCTCGAAATTGAATAAGGAGATCTTAGATACACCTTGCGTAGTGTGTTGTGGTGAATATTTGCATTGTTACTTTATGATGTCTAAGGTCTAGCTATGACATAAATACATTTGAAATGTATCATTTAATGCATCATAAATTGAGTACAAGCAAGTTAATTCAAGCACACAATTAACGCTAGTGAAGCACTTACAATCAAGAACATGTGATCAAGCCTCTGCAGTGCACATTCAAGCATTCAAGTCCTCAACCACATCAGAAATGGACAAATTAAAGTTTTTGAACTCAACACATCATGGAGCATTTGAAGTTAAATTGTAACTTGCAAACAATGTTTGTTGTAAGATTACTTAATCAGGATTTATTGTAACTTGCAAATTGTCCTTTTGTAAGGTTACTTATCTTTTTGAAATCAGGTTGAGTTGAAATGAATTTGTCATAAGGTGTATTTTCAGCTAATCCTGACACCCTAGAGTCATTTTGAGTTGTAATTGACAAGGATGAGTACTTGAAACTCAAATCATTGTAAACATCAAAGTTTTGGGTGCATTTTCAGTGGTAACCGACATCCTCAACTTCCTGGAAGCAAGCAAGAAAGAAGAGTTCAAGCGAGCGTGAAACAAAATCAAGTGAACGTGAAGTTCAAGCGAGTGGTTCAAGCAAGGCAAGTTCAAGTGAGCGTGAATTTCAAGTGAGCGAGTGGCAAATAAACCTTCTTCTGTCGAGTCAAATTATAATATGGATCCACCTGCACAAAGAGACCTCTTTTAGTGTTTTGAAAATGGCTCGAAGTCTCGAATTATTAGAGTTACTGAACACTCTAATAAACACCATTGAAGACAACAAAGTGACATTGAACAAAGAAACTCTTCAATCGGTGCTAACTTGTTTGCAAGTGATGCAAGATAAAGTTAAACTTATTCAATCTTTATCCCAGATAATTAATGATGAGATGATAGATCTCAAAAATCAACAGCCAGTGAAGTGTTCTAAACTCGTTTTTGTTCAGCACAATCCTCTCTATGATGATGATGGTGATGTTTTTAATCAACAGTCAATGATGGTGATGTTTTTAATCAATAGTCAATGAAGGAGCAACTCAATAAGACATATTCAGATGCAGACAAAGGTGATGCTATTCTTGAACCTACTTTTCAAGAGTTTTCTTTTGAGTTTAATGAAGAAAACTTTTCAATGATGCATCAACATGTAGTAAATCCACTTCCACAGATTTCAAAGCAACAGTTTCATAATACTCTTTCCAAGCCCGTCATCATACCTTGGGAAGAAATCATCTACAACAAGAATAGAACAGGACTTGGATATGACAAGGAAGTTACCTTTCATGTTCCCGATTATTCCAAACCAATCAAGTTCCAAAGTGTTGGATTCCTTCAAGAAGCTTCAACTTCACTTGTTCAAGTTCATCATCAAAATGATACGTGCCAACATTGTAATCGAGTTGGTCACAAGGAGAATCAGTGTTTTGATCTCCATCCTTGCCAACATTGTGGTAAGAATAACCATTCTTCACATAGATGTTCAACGCTGAAAAAACCTGCAAGATTGAAGATTCACTATGAGTGGATTGAACCTTGGCAATGGTCATCAACAACCAAGCGATTATATAAGTCTTACCGTAGAATTAAATCTCGAGTAAAGACCAATATTGTATCACATAACATTTTTGTACCTCACATAAGTGGTCCCCTTATGGTGTAGCTTTCGAGCATGGCCTTCACGGGATGAGATAACATGTGGTTTTTTCTGCATGCCCACTTTGTGTTGTACTCAAATGGAACAAGTATGGTACTCTCTTGAGCATGGATGATTTTAGGGGCTAAATTTCGCTCATGGGCTAATTTTCCATGGTTTTTCCAAAAATGAGATTCGCTATTTTAAAAATGATTCGCCTAAATTCTATAGGATAAAATTATTCTACCTTAAAATTCACGAGAATTTTATAAAAACTATATAAAATCCTTATAAATTTGAATATTTTTACAAAAATATTGCCAAACATTTATAGATGACATATGAAGGATTAATAAGATTCACCAAGGTTTCTATATTTTAAAATAAATTTCCATCCTTAAAATCATCCCTGCTCTTGAGCATAGAAGGGGGGAGTACAATGATGTAAATTTCATGCACCTTAAGGGGGGGAGTTCAAAATTCCAGTGATGATGGTTCATGAAACCTCTTGTGGTCTCTCCTTTCAGCTGACAAAGGGGGGAATTGATGATAGAATTGGTTGTCAGACAAAAAGTTTCGACAACAACAAACATCAAGTATGCCAGATAGGCATGAAATTTGCCAAATGGGGAATTGCGCTCTGTAGATGATATACTTTGGCAGAATTATGGTTCAATAAGTTTAAGTTGAATCATATAGATTTTGATTTTGAGAGCAATGATGTGAACATTTGATTCACATAGAGGGTCATTTGACCTAGCAGAGGACAAGAGGATCCTTCTACATTACATCTTGGCATTTGATTGAGTTGTCAGGCATTTTCAGGGATGTGTCAGACTAGAAGTTGACTCACTTCTCTTGGTTCTCTCTCATCAGATTGGAGTTTACATTAAGTAAACAATTTGCATGCATATTGGCTCACATGATTACATTGTGAGATTTTCCATAGATGGCAGGCTTTGATAGGATTATGGTTCAATGACTTGCAATTGAATCATACACATTATATATTGGGATGTTGTTGGACACCTAAAAGTGTCAATATTGGTTAGTGGTTATCCAAAAACCATCAGATACATGGTATCAATTGGTCAGTGGTTATCCAAAACCAAAAATTCATAGAGCACTTCAGTGATGCACTGATAGTAGAGTGGTGATACTACATGTTCACCAATTAGCATAAGACATCAGATTCTTCTAGCTAAAATACTTGGCAACATGATCAAAATGTCAAGAAATCAGCGAATGTTTAGATATTGCAGTTGTTCACTTCCATATCTCATCTCTCTTCCAGTTCATTTCAAATGAACAAATTCAGCATCCAGATTGGCGGTTTTTCAGGCAGTTCTTCATTGAGGCTCAACTCAAGAGTTTCAATATGAAGACTTAGAATTGATACYAGTTTATGCTTTATTGTTGGTATTATTGATCGGACTTGTGATTGAGGGGGGATTGTTAGCCTATGTCTTACCTTTACCAATCACTAAGTCTAAATTGTCACCTATATTTGTATTATTCATTTAGGATATTAGTAATATATTTTCAAGTGATGACTAATGTTAAGAACCAATACCAGATCTGAAGATATAATCACCACAAATACTGAATACACAATAGATCCACAAGCAAAATAAAAGAAACCACACTTTATTATTACCAAACCCTTGAGGTAGGGCAACACCATACAATGGATCCTATTACGGAAGGGATCCTCTCCTGTTCACTTGCCTCTTCGAGGGGGCATCCTCCTATTGAGCTACTGCTCCAAATACAATACTTCTTTTCATGTCTCATTACATTGCTTGAACCCCTTTATATAGTGCTACCATCACCTAAGAACATTCTAGAGGAGGAATCTTCTAGAAGTAGAACCTTCTAAGAAGTCCTCTTACATTTA
>JASDQU010010110.1:0-13067 GCA_032191745.1 Picea mariana | reverse complement strand
CTTCTGGAAGGTCAGGTTCTACCAGTTCCTTTCTTCTCCAAAGGATTTCTCTACATGGTCCCACTCTTGCTCTCTCTTACCACACCATTCTCAGTAAAAGAAACATTGATGGATTTCGGCTATACGTATGCTCCTAACCTCATCCATCCGGCGGCATCTATTATCACTGAAATTTTGTCTGCACATGGCGACAAGAACTCAGCATCGTTAAAACAGGAATGAAGCTATTCATGGCACTGAATCACATTCACAGCATTGCAAAAGGGTCAAAAACTATACAAAGTAACCAAAAATTGAAGGGTGCTTTATAGAATCTGGGTGCACGCGCACATGCGTGTAACAACAACGTACCATTAGCACATGCGCGCACGACGCGTGACTGTTGGCGAAAAAACCCGCACACCTGCTAAACGGTGCATTTATTGAAATTGGTCAGCCTCCCAACCACTAATGGATCAGCTCCCAAGCCGATTTGACATCAAATCTGAGCTGAATCCGCATGGTAGGCTGGTCAAAGACCTAATTGAGCCCTAAAGAGCCCCTCTTCACACTTCAAAGGGGTTACATAATCACCCAATGCTATGCTATAAAAAGCCATGAGGAACCATGATTTTCTCAAGGAATTTCATGTATTGTTATGTTTCTAAGATTGTTAAGGACTCATTCTTTGACAATCACACATAGGCATCATTTCATAGAGCCATTCACCTCTCCATTGAGTGAATGTGCTTGGAGTTCTTTCACCATCATTCTCAATTTTTCATTGTAAGGAGAGCAAGTTTGTGAGGGCCTCAAGAGCCTTCCTTTGGAGGAAGAAGGAACCACAGTTCCCTTTCTTCATTGTGCTTTGGATTTCATCAATAGACCAGCTCAAAATATTGGTGATATTGGTCTTGTTGTCTTTGTTGTTTCTTTTTCCATATGCTCATAGTTTTAGTGTGTTTTTATTTAACTCTTGTTTATAGTTCTGTGTTATCTTTTCTAACTCTTTCCTACACAGTTGTCATGCTCTGCAAGACCCAACAGGGCATGTAAGCACTCTCAATTTGCTCACAAGGTGACGAATAGAGTGCAAACAGTATGGAGTTATGCTTTTTCAAATTTAGGGTTTGTGACTAATCCAAAACTAGTCTCGTGAGACTGAGGTAAAGTTTGATGAAGATGTTATTCTCTTGTTTCTAAAGTTGAGAAAGAGCTACAGGTCTATAATCTTGTGTATGAAGTTAGAAACATAATCAAAGGTAGGCTTATGTTTTAGTTTTGAGGCTGATGCTTATGTTGTTATGGTACATTCTTGAGGCATGGCATGGTAGTGATTATGCATGGTACACCTTGTTGATGGTATGATGCATTATTAGAGGCACATATTGGATACTTGGCATATGGTTTGTTGTATGGTATATAAGTGATATGGAACATGTGTGATGGTATCTCTTAGTACATAGTTTATGGATGTTGGCACATGCTCGAGGCACATGGTTTGAGGTACATCTTAGTTACTTGTTGATGGATTGATGGTCATGCATTGGTATATGGTTGAGGCATTGGTATATGTTTGAGGCACATCTTTGGTGCATACTTGGTACATGTATGAGGTGCATGTCTTGGTGATGTTGGGACATGTTTATGTTTGATACATGGTTGATGTGCATGATATGGTACATGGGTTATGTACTTGGTATGGTACATGGTTGATGCATGGTATGGTATAGGTTGATGTACATAGTTTATGTGCATGGTATGGTACATGTTGATGTACATGGTTGATGCATGGTATGGTACAAGTTGATGTACATGGTTGATGCATGAAATGGTACATATTGATACATGGTTGATGCATGATATGGTATAGGTTTGATGTACATGGTATGGTACATGTTATTGGATTATTGGTGGGGGTGAATCAGTAGTGAGAAATTATGCCACTTATTAATCATTGAAACCACAATGTATATTCCTTTAACTTATTCAAACATATTCATATTTTCATCATCAATATATTACAATATCATAAACATTAACATTCATCAGTGCATAATAAACAATAACAAGCACATCCACAGAATTCACAGTACACCAATATTTATGTGGAAATCCAATGTGAGAGAAAACCACATAATTTTTTTCTTGTATGTCAAGAATTACACTCAAGGAAGAACCAACTTCCAATTCTCTAGTGCCAACTGGAAGGAGGATCCAACCCACTAGTTTCTCATGCTACAACCTCAAGGAAGATCCAACTCCCTTGGTGTTACACATTATTTTCATCATCCCTATGACCGTTAATGATGTAAACCTATCTGTATTCTTTAGAGGGGTCAGTGGCCTAAGTTCCCGAAGAAAGAAGGGAGAAGAACTTTTTCTGAGAAAATAAGTTGCATTTTCCTTTGTAAAAACCCTATAAAAATGGAAGTTCGCAGACTTCATTATAGACAGGGTGTGAGAATACCTGATTCTCGTACACTGTATCATAGCTAGGTCGAAAGGATTTTGTAGTCTGCTCTATAGGAAAGGTGCAAGAATGCTTACACGTGAGAAAAACGAGTGTTTTATCGAATCTTCTAGAAGGAGAAACTTCCATGGTGAGGTGGCATCTTAATGGTTTGGATCTTACTCTCTTTCATGATTTAGTGGGATCATCCTAACCTCCTCACCTTATCCTCTTCATATTATAAAAGGAGAGGAGCTCTCATGGAGAAGGGATAAGTTGGATTTGTCTTGGAATTATTAGCTTGGTTGGAGTGTCATTGCGTTTTGCCTTTGTCAAGATAGATTGTGAATATTATCAAATCTATGCTTTTAGAATTCTTGGAGTGGAAGTGTGTGGGGAACGAAGGATAGTTGGAAGGGACCTGATGAAATTAAGGCCATGGTTGTAATTTCTCTTTCACATTTAATATGATACAGTAATATGATTCTTTCCTATAAAGCTTGTTGTGTTTTATTGTATGATTCCTTGATCACATACATAGGTTTATATTGAGTTCATGCCATTACTATCAATTTGGTTGGTTTCGTTATTTTGTAGGTTCATCATTGTATGAGCGTTGGAATGGAGCTAGGATGGTGATGGAGAGAGGAAGCTACATTTAAATATTATTTCACCTATCTCTCTTTAGTTAGTAAATTCAATATTTAAAACTTAAGGAAAGCGTCATGTTCTAGTGTGTTTTGTTCTAGATCTAGGTGGGTCTAGGGAGATCAGTTAGTGTCTAGATATATTGATCTATCCTATAACACTGGGTTATCTGGATACAACTGAAAGGTGGTTACAACCACCTAGCTCTTAGGCTTCAACATGAAGGAAGCTGCAAATCCCTGATTCTTCGGCACCAACCAGAAGGAGGCTACAACCCCATTTCCTTTACCCATCCTATCGCCCTGAAATATAAATGTCAAATAACTGATGAAACAGTTGCCACACTATCATTGTGAAATATATCACTGTAAACCTGTACCAATCTATGCCAACAACCTGTAACCAACCTGTACCAATAACATGTAGTCAGCCTGTATCAATAACTTGTTGGACATATTTTCATTGCTTTTTTGTCATTTATTTCAACAACCTATGTCATTATGATGTGATTTTATGAACAACATGTAGATGAATCTACCTAAATCTCAGGAGAGGAAACATATTAGATTTCACGAGATCAGCGCATTGGAGAGATTGAATTCCCAACAAATCAATGATATCAATCAGTTAAAATCCAAGTAAAAAACTAAAAATCTCAGAGGGTAAAGCACATTGAAGTGATGATGTTTTTTTGTGAGAAACATGTAGAGGAATCTACCAAAAATATTAGAAGGTAAATAACATTGCAGAAACACGATCAGGATTGAAATCCCCGAAGTAAAACTACAAAAGAATCAAGGGGGAATCATGTCCACTTATGTATATTTCAGGACAAACCAGGACTGTCAGATTTGGGTTTTACAGAGGAGGACCTTCRGATCATAATCCAATCAAATCCTCACTGTCATATCTCAGTAAGGGTAGATCAATGGTGAGGAACCATTTCAGGATGCAAGGGTTTAAGTTAATGATCGCACAAGTTTCGGTTTCGAAATAAACACCGACCATCGATCGTCACCTGCCAATAGATCTACGGTTGGCATCAGTTCCACTACCCCGGAGCCTTGAAGTCACGAATAGATGAAATCCTGAAAATCGTTGGGTCATGTTAATATTTTCGCATCAAAGAAGGATCCTTAGATGAAGTCAAGTTACCCGAGGTTTATTCAGGGAATCTCACTCGAGGAGAATTGGGAAGTGGGGAAAGTGAATAACCCAAAGTCCCGAAAGCTGAAATTAATCTAGACCATTGATCTAGAACTGATCACAGTCATTGGATCAAGGATTCATGAGATCCYGAATAGTCGAATTCTCGACAACCGTTGGATCGTTTTAATCTTTTTGCATCAAAGAAGGATCGTTAGATGAAGTCAAGTTACTCGAGGGTTATTCGAGGAATCACTCGCAGGGAATTGGGTAGTGGGAATATAGAATAACTCGAAGTCATAAAGGCCGAAATGAATMTAGACCATTGATTTAGAACTTATCACATTCATTGGATCAAAGATTCAGATGAACCTATGACCATTAGATCCAGGAGGAGGACACATGCCACGTCAGGAGATCCATGTTAGCAAGACCACGTCATCAAGGACATCTGGTGCAATCATATGGTGACAATTTTCTAGGTCCAATTGGAATTTTAGGTACACGTAAGTCACAAATCTAAGTGACATGTGGTAGCCATTTGGCTATTTCCAAGTCAACAACGACTTCAACAAGTTATGTCACTCTGGGAGTTTGTCCTTTGGGGAAAACCAACAACTACCCGAAGCACCGAAGGCCGAAGTCAATGATAATCGTTGATATAAGATCCTCTAAATTCTCACATGACCATTAGATCAAAACGTGGTGAAAATATGATGTAAGCACTCCCATGTTGACCACTTCGGCTCTAACCAACTCTAATGGAAATTGGAACAACAATTACCCGAACCTCCGAACCCCTGAAGTCCCAAAGTCCTGAATTAAATAGTGGTTGTCCATCTCAATATTTGATTAAGTCATAGTCGTTGGATTAAGTAGTCGAAGGATGGTGTAAGGATCAAAACTAGACCATTGATTTGGTTCTAGGAATCATGGTAGCCATTATATCAATCCTTGTGAGAGGTCAAAACTTTGGAAGAATGGATGAAAGAGAAAACGCCCCAAAAGGTGAAAGTAGTCAAAGTGTTTGCAAAGAAGAAATTATTTAAATAATAAAGTGAAGTGATGAGTGTACTATAAGTCAAATAGGATGAAAAATAAATTATTTAAATAATAAATTATTTAAATAATAAATTTAATGGAGAACTTACTAACTATGGAAAGTGGTTAAGTTAAGTGGATACGTGGTTATAAGTGGGTTAACCATAAAATAAGGAAAGTGGGTTAAGATGGTTAGAAGGTAACCCCTTGAGGAAGTTACATAAAAGTATCAATAAGAGGAAAAGGTATCTCATTCAAATCACACTTGAATATCATTTAATATCTATTTTTGTGAAAGGTTATTTGGGCAGGTATTATTGATCGAGAAAAATTGCAGCAAAAAAGTGTGGAAATAAAAGTGTGGCAGGAAAAGTGCGGTAGGGAAACTGCAGCAGAAAAAGTGTAGCGGGAAAAGTGTGGTAGGGAAACTGTAGCAGAAAAAGTGCGACAGGAAAAGTGTGTTAGAGAAAATGCGGGAGAAAAATTGCAGCAAAAAAAGTGCGGCAGGAAAACTGCGGTAGAAAAAATTGCGGCAGGAAAACTGTGACAGAAAAAATGTGGCGGGAAAAGTGCAGAAGGAAAAGTGAGGTAGAAAAATCACAGCAAGAAAAGTGTTGTAGGAAAAGTGCGGCAGAAAAAACGTAGCAAAAAAAGTGTGGCAGAGAAATCACGGTAGTGGATTCGCGACAACAAAACTGCGGTAACAAAATGCTATAAGAAGAAAAAAAGGGTATGTTTCTCATATGTGTAGTGTTGAATTTATGAATCAAGTTGAGAGTTTTCCTTGTAAATATGTTGGATGCCCTCTTGGGAGTTTTTGGCTTGTTGTAGAGTTGATCTGAGGAAGATCTACTGAAGTTTAATATTGGTTCATGTTTGAGGGCTTTTGGTTGAGGTATGTTGCTGAATTTATTGGTACATATAGAGGTTGTATAACAGTGAGGTTCTATAACATGGTTTGAGGTACAGATTTGTGGTATAGTGTTTAAGGTATATGTGATCAGATCATATTTGGATGATGAAATTGATGAGGGATTTTGGTTGAGGTACATGTTGGGTACATGGTTGAGACAAGTAGTTGATGAGTTGGAACATACATGAGGTGTATAGTTAATGATGTTGGTACATCTTGATGAGTGATAATTTTGTTCGCAACCATATTAATCTCTATCTTTTCTACAAGCTGCCTACACAAGGTTTTCAAACCTTCATTAATCATCGCAATTGTTTAAATGATCTCATCATTCTTCACTTTTTGCACGCCTGCTGTTCAGTTTCATTTTCATGACTACAAGCGTGAAAACCTACAATTGGGATTCATGTTGATTGCATTAAAATGATATTTTGGATTGTTATGAACCCATTTGTTTATGTGGTCATAACTCTTTTACCTCCAACTCACCATTGGTCACACATTTATCAAAACACAAAACCACCACTCACTTTGCATAAATGACTATTGTTAATATGGTTTCGATTTATGAATTCGTTGATGCAATGGTTATTTGATATTTTGGTGGCTTTGATCAAATCGTTGATGCAATGGTTTTATTGAACATATTAATTTTGGGTCAAATTGTGGTTCTTTCGACATATTGGTGTTTCTTTTAAATCATGCAAATGCCATTGTTTATTTAACATTCGGATCGATTTTTGGTTATGCATATCATGGTTTTCAATGGTTATGTGACAATTCATTTGACATGTTGTTTAAGATTCATTTGGATATGCACTTGTGATTTGAATGTAACATGTTACCAAGGTGTCATTGATTGTACAAACCAACATGATATTTTTGCATGGTCCCAATTTACTACACCACCCTCGCACACATAAGCATTAACGTTCTGCCTTGCATTTCGGGCTGCCTCTGCTTGTTTTGGGGAAGCTTCGGGAAAATGGTACTATGTCTACCCTGTCAAACCCTCTCGTTGATTACCCTGTTGATATTGTGCTATTTTCTATGGCTCCTGTAGTGCGAATTGAACCCCATGGTTTCCAGACTCTGTTATTGTTTGATAGTGCCAGAGAAGACTGCTTAGGCTAACCCCGTAATTTCCTCCCAGAGACACATTTTGGCGTGAGCGTTTTTGAGAAAATGGTTCTGAATTAGTTCAAACCCTTGAAAACCCAGAACCGAAATGAGCCCTTTTACCTTCAACACGAGCGGTTTCCTCATAAATTGGGTCATTACAGAGACATAGCTTGTCATTTAGAGGTCAAATATCAGATCTTCTCCGTGGCTGAAAGGTGCGTTTTGGTCTGTTTGCATTTGTTGAAACGTTTATTACCTCTCTAGGCTCATGCCTTAGAACCCCTTTCACCCGTCCAGCCTTGTGCTTCAGCCTCCTGTGAACCCTTTATTAATCCAAATATTTTCAAGCAGTCTGTCAGTAAGTTATAAGACCACAGGCTCTGTTGTTTTCAAAAATGTAGAAGCGGCCACTGCCATTGTCATTTCAAAAATAGCTTGATCAAATCGAATCCCTGAAACCGAGGTATGGTATTTCAAGAGTGATTTTAGGATGATTTTGTTTCATTTGGAATTAGCATATAGGATTTTTTTTCCCAATCGCATCTATTTTTGTTATGATTGAATTGATACAATACCATTCTGTTTGTAAATAATAACTAGCTATAGAATCGTGAGATTCTGTAGCTAGTTATGAAAATATGGATTGTTTTGATTTTACAACTAAAATACAATATGAACAACATGTATTCTTGTGCATTGACAGGTACACACAAATTTTGAAGTAAATTGGATCGACTGTGTCATATTTGGACATGCTTTTTCTTTACATGATTTTGGATTAGGCTGTTAGTCTTAGATAGAAATAGGAATCTGGGAGATTGTTCCCATAATTTTCTGCAACAGTTTTGATAATTTCCACAAGGAATGTTTTCATCCCGTGACCTTTATATATGTATTATTTTTGTAAACAAAACCATCACTACTTGGGGAGCAGAGACTATGGACTGGTGATTATACAGACTCGAATGAAAGTGGGTGTTTTGTACGGCTTTAGCTTTCAATATATCATACTTTTATTTCAAGTTTTGGTTATTTCAATTTGTAATCGAATTATTGACTACTTTAGATATCAAAATTTGTTACAGGTTGATGTGATGCAATTTGAATTGTGTGCATATTTGATGTCTCTCATTTTACATTACAGCAATTATCCTGTTTTAATTTAATGAACAGAGGGTTAATGTTGTTTGTTAAATGAGTAGTTATATACAAATCTTTGCAGTGGGATTTATCTTAATGTGATTATTTGTAAACTATAAAATTGTTGTTGCTACATCCTTTACCTGTTCTGTCATTAGCATTCATAAGAGTTGTCGCTTCATGTTTACGTGAAGTATTGGAGAATCTAGTGCGGGTTAGCCTCATCAAAAAGTGAACGCAGATGCCTATGTATAGGACAAGTAGGATACGATAATTTCAGGTTAGTTTTCTATTTTATTTTAATAGCTCAATTAATATGAGAATTCTCTGTAGTTTAGATAGATATACAGTATAGATTACTATTTGTATTGCTTAGTTAGATAACTGTTGTTTCATTTCTTTTTCGCAAAAGTTATAAAAATAAAAAAATACTAGCTTCGCTGTCATAAGACAATTCGCATATGATTTTGTAGATTTCGATCAAAATTTGCATTTTGTAAATACTGTATAGGTAACAGAGATACAATATATCAATACACTGTACATTTAATAAGTAGGATTATTGTTTTATAATATTAGTTAGAAAACTGTATATATATATTAGATTTGTATATAGGTTGCAGTAGCTGTTTTTCACTTAGATTAGTTTCTTTAGCTTAGCTTTTTTTACTTTCCCAGGACTTAGATCGGCCAACAAAGCCGCTAAACCCATTGGAGTGGATTAATCCAAGCGGATTGGGTTATTTAGACAACCCCGGACCAGATTCACTCTCCAGTTGACGAGCAGACAATTTTGCCTGTCAACAAATGGTGCTAGAAGGAGGGCCGACTGACAAGCTGGCCTTGTAGGAGCCTTTATTTTTAAATGTATTAATTTCCCCCATGGCTCCCGAAATCACTGTGTTCAAACGTGCTTTCAACTTCTCATTACCCAATGTTCCCAACGAGAAAGTCTCTCGCTTGTCCAAACTCACCTTTGATGGTGGAGGTAATACATTTGCTAAAGACCACCTTAACAAGTTTTGGTGCAAATGCATCAAACATGACATCTCAGATTTAAGAGTTTTATGCAGACTTTTCACTTTTACTTTTAGAGGTCAGAATAAACATTGGTTTGAATTCTTTCCAGCATGTCACATTTTTTATTGGTTTCAATTTGTAGATGAGTTTCTATATTCTTTTAAAATTTATGATTTCGATCAGTTATGTGAAAAATTTCATACTTCGCTAATCAACGACGATCCATCTTCAGAATTTTTTTTGACAAGAGTCTATCATATCCTCTGTAAATTTCATCTCGATGAAATTTCATTTGCATTAAGTCTCTTCTGTGATGCTTGCATCCCTTCCATCCAGTCATATTCAAGAACGAATGAAGAACTAATTGCAAATCCTGTCACTCAACTACAAGAACAATCTTCTTCGCAAGAAGAGAAAAATCCTTCCGACAATGTTGAACAAGCTAGGGAGGTAGAATCTATTGACCAGGTTCTTATTGACAACCAAATTGGTTTTTCCTTTGAATCATTGTATTTTCATTCTTCGACTAGTATGGAAGAAGATTTATTTCTGGCTCAAGGTGAATATCCTCATTCTTGTAACTCATGCTCTAATCAATATTTAAAATCGGTCATTGAAGAACACTTAAGCCACGAAAATCATCTTGAACGTTATCATACTTCTATGAAACTGATTAGAGAAGAAGATATGCAACTAGAAGAAGAAACCTTAAACCTTCATCCTCAAAATGCACTTTGTTCACAGAAAAGACTAGATAATTGTCACATAAATTTTGAATTGTCTATCACACAAAAGGCAAATCCAGATGATCATATCATGTTGAGGTATTCGTCACCAAAATAGAGTAAGGGTTTTAAAGAAGGTGAAGAGAAATCTTTTGAGAATACCATTGTTAATTCAAGAGATTATTTTCATGTGCTTATGTCTGATTCATTTTTATTCTTTATGTTGGTTGTGGAGCCTGATTATCTTCATGATTTATAGGTCTTTTACTTTCAGCTATGTTTATACCCCATGAAGTATTTACACCCCAGAAATATGTACACTCTTCCATGCGGGGGATTGCAGAGGGGGGGTACCCCCTTTGTGCGGTCTAGGGGGCCTATCTCCCCGGCTGGGGGGTATGGGGGCAAGCGGCCCCCCAGCAGGGGTTTGGGGGTGAAGCCTCCGAAGCAAAAATTTCCTTGTAAAAGTATATTTTAATTTCATTGTAAATATGTACCATTCATTATAAGGTCACAGATCTAACGGTAGAGATTATGTTAGGGTTTTTTGCCCTATAAGGCAACCCTCTTTTATGAAGGAAATGTATCGCGGCTATGGTTGATGGTGAATATTGTATTCTGAGAGATGAGACTGTGAGAGAAGGAAGATGAAGTTACAGCGGGTTTTGCTGTAGTTTGTATCCCTTCATTTGCTGGATAATAATAAAGGAAGGACCTGGAAATTTCTCTGGTGGACGTAACCCACACTGGGTGAACCATGTAAATCTGTGTCTCTCTTGTATTGTGTGTCTTCTGTGTTTTGTTTCTCCATTTTTTTTATTTTATTGTTCTGTCGTCCTGTTTTTCTAACAACTGGTATCAGAGCATAAGGTAACTCATAGGAAAAGAGGGTTCCTGGTTCGAGTGGGAGCAATGTCAGAAGATGGAAAGTTTAGGGTCGAGAAATTTAATGGCCAAAACTACCAGTTATGGAAGATGCAGATGGAAGACTATTTATATCAGAAGGATCTATTCCTACCATTGAGCGGAGTAGCAAAGAAGTCGACAGCCATGAAGGACGAAGAATGGGAGATTCTTGACAGAAAGGCTCTAGGAATGATACGGCTGAGCCTAGCAGCATCGGCGGCTTTCAATATTTCGAAAGAAAAGACAACGAAGGATTTGATGGACGCGTTGGCCAAATTGTATGAAAAACCCTTAGCGTCGAATAAGGTATTTCTAATGAAGAGATTATTTAATATGAAGATGTCAGAAGGTGGGTCTGTTGCAGATCATTTAAATGAATTTAATACGGTTACAAATCAACTAAGTTTTGTAAAAGTGTACTTTGATGATGAGGTTAGGGCTCTTCTAATCTTGTGCTCATTACCAGAAAGATGGAATGGCTTGGTCATGGTTGTAAGTAACTCTGTCTCTGGTTCAAATACTTTAAAATTTGATGATGTTGTTGGTGTTATCCTTAGTGAGGAAATGTGACGGAAAAGCACAGGTGAGACATCAGGAAATGCGTTGAACATGGAGAATAGGGGGAGACAAAAGGATAGAGGAAAGGGATCAGGAAACCACAAAAATTCTAGGAAGGGAAAATCCAAATCCAGACTTGGAAAGATAGAGTGTTGGAATTGTGGGAAGAAAGGACATCTGAAGAAAGAGTGCAGAGCTCCAAAGAAACAAAGAGATGGATAGTAGGAGAGAAATCAGGAAGCAAATGTAATAGGTGATGTGTTACAAGATTATTTGATTCTTTCTATAGATAATATTTTTGAGTCTTGGGTAGTAGATTCAGGAGCTTCATTTCATGCCACACCCCATAGGAAACATTTTCTAGATTATGTTCAAGGTGATTTTGGACAGGTTCATTTGGGTGATAATAAACCATGCAAAAGTGTTGGAATGGGAAAAGTAAAAATAAAGCAACGAAATGGAAACCAATGGTTGTTGAAAGAGGTAAAACATGTTCCATATTTAAGTAAAAATCTGATTTCAACAGGGCAATTGGCAAGTGAAGGTTGTATATCCATATCTATAGATAAGACGTGGAAGGTAATCAAAGGATCATTGGTGATAGCGAAAGGAGAGAAGGTAGGTACATTGGATCTATGTACTGGTAATACTGACTCTTCTATATCTTTAGCTTCTACAGGAGTGGATACAACACTATGGCATCATAGGCTGGGACACATGAGTGAGAAGGGTATGCAGATCCTTCACAAAAGAAATTTGTTGCCAGTTCTTAAACAAATTGATTTGGACTTCTGTGAGCATTGTGTTTATGGAAAACAAAAGAGAGTCGGATTTCTCAGAGTCAGAAAAGAAAAGAAGAATGAAAGGTTAGAGCTTGTGCATACAAATGTATGGGGACGAGCTCAGGTATCATCTCTTGGTGGCTCTCATTATTATGTTACTTTTATTGATGATGCAACTAGAAAAACTTGGGTTTATTGCATTCGAAAAAAATCTGATGTTTTTGATACTTTTAAGAAATGGAAAGCTTTAGTTGAGAATGAGACAGGAAAAAGTTTGAAGTGTCTCAGATCAGATAATGGAGGTGAATACTGCAGCAAGGAGTTTGATGATTACTGTTCATACCATGGGATTCGTAGAGAGAAGATATTTCCACGAACACCACAAGAAAATGGTGTGTCAGAAAGGATGAACAGGACAATCATGGAGTGTGCAAGGAGTATGAGATTGCATACTAGTTTTCCCTTACAGTTTTGGGCAGATGCTGTAGATACTATTGTTTTCTTAATAAATAGAGGACCTTCAAGCTCTTTGGATGGTAGAATTCCAGAGGAGGAATGGATAGGAAAAAAGGTAAACTATTATTTTTTGAAAACTTTCGATTGTGAAGCATTTGTCCATATTGATAAAGAAAATA
>JASDQU010010109.1:315229-325911 GCA_032191745.1 Picea mariana | reverse complement strand
AAAATAGCATTATACGTGGAGTTAAACTTGGAGTAGAGTTAGAGGTTATGTTTAATTATAAATTCACATCATTTGAAGATAAGATTCATAAAATCAAGTAATCGAAAAACTAACTTGTGAAGGAGCAATTTAGAATTTAGAAAAAATCTTAAAATGGAGGAAAATATCAAATTGTTATAAGAATACATAAATAATAATAGGGCTTTTATTTCAATAGTTTATAAGGTAAATTGGATGTCAAACCTATTAAAGAGAAATAAATAATCTAATTGAATTATCAAACTATGTAACTAAAGATCCTTAAACTTTATATTTTTTTATTTAAAAGAAGAGGGAGAAGAAGACACGCTAGAAGTACTCTAGGAAGAACTACAAAACAAATTGAAATACCATATCTCATAGAAGCAAACAGGTTGGGATAACATAACAATACACTAATAATTACTAAGGTAAGATCTATTAACCATTAATATGACATGCTTAGTAAAATTTCAAGTCTAGAAGGGTCATAATTATTTCCAAATGAGGATTTCATTCCAACAAAACAAGTTGTGTTAAGGAAGGAAGTTGAAAAGGTAAAGCAAGACAAGAAGGAAGGATGGAAAATAGTTAGAAATAGAAAAACAAATATTATAGATAAATACCTCTCACGGAATGGTCATGGATTAAACATTAATTTGGAGCTCAAGTGAAATTGATATTATATTTCTTATTGAAAATTGAGAACATAAAGAATATACAATCCTTGACATTGAAGGATTTTTCATGTGGCCAATATCCAACAAGTCATTCTATGAGTCTCGAGAAGCATAGTTGGTTACATAAGGAAAAATATTTCCCCTTATATGAAGGTACATACATGCAATACCCTTTAAATCAATACATATGGATGGATATTTCATATATCAATGATTAAAAAATATATATAACAATCAATTATATTGCATCTATAAATTGTACCTTTTACGAAAAATAAGTTAGATAAAAATTGCCCATACAATAACTTAGAACATGATATTTCTATATGTAAAAATGAAGGTAATATCCACTTATTAGTTGAGCTTAAGGATATAATTACAAGTAACCAAGCTATAATCATAAGGAATGTCTCCAACTCCAACTCATGGTTTAATGAGGAAGTCCTTTAACTCATAGATACAAAAGAAGCTCTTAATATTTAAGTGAAAATTTGTTGAGTTTTGATCTAATCAAGCTTTGCATTCTCAAGACCTTGTAATTTTTTATGATTAAAAAAAGTAGTTGAATTATAACCAAATGAGTTTCATTCATGGGTTTGGAAATAGGGTGATAGAATATTTTATATATGAGATCTATGTATACAACCAAATAGCTAATTTTGAAATCTTAAATGACCATCTCTAAACTTGAACCATAGACCCCTAGTCGTAAACATTTTGTGCATAAGAATACCTTAAATGGAAATTATGATAATGAATATTGTGTGATGTTTAACAAAAATAAAACTTATATTTTTATAAAGGATTTAAAAAATGAATTAAATCTCTGAGTAAGTAATAACAATAAGGCTTTCAACTTTTGTAAACAAACTTTATCTCAATGTTTCAAGTAAAAGGTAAAATCAAATAGACAACCCTTTGATGAAGAATATAAATTTCTAGAAATGCCATCATGGAAGTCTTTGATGACTCTCTCAAAGAAAATAGATAAATAGTTACAAATTCCTAATGATAAGAAGAAGAAAAAAATATTATATAAAAAGAAAGTAAGAATATATTTTACTCTTTCTAAATTCTTTTTTGATAAATTAAAGAAGATAATATGAAGTTTTTTTAAGGTATGAATGCATAACTTAAGAATATTTATGAGTCTCTTAATGTCATGAAACACATTCAAACCCTTATTATAGAAAAATAGTGTTTTACTTTAGAAGACATGGAGTTTTCAGTTAAAGGATTTTCAAAAGGGAAAGCTACAAACATAGATGGCTATCAAGAAAAAAATATAATGACTCGAGGACCTATCTTTATCCCTCACATTCATAATGGTTTCAATTTGGTAGTCGAAAAAAGATTCTCTAAGGCATGGGCACAAATATTTAATGTTTTTATTTTAAAAGAGTGGCTAAAAACATGCCCTCAAATTATAGGACCATTATGATTGGTCCTCTTTTATCCAATTTATATCGAATTATTTTGGAAAATAAGATTATCATATGGTTAGAAAGTCATGGGAAAAGGGATAAAGACTAGGCCAGTTTTAGAAGCTATCATTCAACTATGGACCACCTACATATTTGTGCTTAGGATGATTGTAGAGGAGTTCCAAAATAATAAAATTAATCTCCTATGATCCTGCATTTTATTTATGAAATCTTTTTACACAATGCCTAAAAATAACCTTTGGAATAAATAGAAGAGTTGAAGGTTTTTTTGAGTTGGAGATACTAAAATAAGGTTATAAGAGAATGTTCCTACTATGTTTAGGGACAATAATGGTTGATCAGGAGAATAAAATTGTAGTGTATGTTTTAAACAAGGTTGTCCACCACCCCTACACCTTTTGGCATTTAGATTGACAAGTTAGAGGAATGTTTGGAAGAAGCAGGTTGTGTTGGCACTACTTTAGCTAGAATATTCATTGTCCTTCTTATTTACATGAATGATATTGTTGGTATGGAAAGGGGTCCCCATGATATTGACAAGGAACAAAACATTTAATAAGGATTTATTATGTATAATAGGTATCTCAGTAGACAATGATAGTACAAAGGTTATGATTAAGGGTGTGTGCACAAAGTTGGTGGACAAAAAAAATGGCAAGGGGGTTAGAAGGAATGCACACATGTAGGAACATGTGGTCATTCCAAGGAACACATATGTGTTCCTGATGTTAGAGGTTTAGAAAATCTTGAACCTCCACTCAACATGCCACATAGGCATATTGCCAGGAGCGTGTGCATGTTCTTAAGAAAGCGTGTGCATTCCTAGGAACACACACACATTCCTTCTTTGCCCATTTTTTTAGGGACCGCAGGTGCAATTTGTTCCCTTTTTCACATCATGCCTCATGTTTTTCCTTGTTTGATCAAACAAAGAGGAGAAGTAGAGGAGGATCAAATCCCAAGATCTTTCTGCAGTGTCCTTCCCCACCTAGGTATGCCTGATTTTTTGTCATTTCCTTTGTTATCTTTATCTCCTCTATTATTTTCTTTGTATCCTCTCTTGTTTTCTTTGTCTCCTCCATTGTTATCTCTCAACAATTCACTAATCTTGTATAGGTTTTTTCAAGTTCATTGTAAAGATAACACAAATTTTTTCTTTGTTTTACATAAAATTATGTTAATGATTTTGTTAGGATAAAATGAAATTGTTATTTGAAATATCTTTTTCATTATTGCACTTATTAAATTACCTTATTAAATTTCAAAAAATATTATTAAAATGGAAGCCAGAGACAACGAAAACCGCTGATAAGAAAACCAAGGCGAGTAAAACCCCAACCAACCACAATCACCAAATATAAATATATAGATTGATCATGGGTTGGCTACTCTAAGATCACTAGTGAATGATTTAAGGGGAACCAAAGAACCTAACCGAGATTTCTTGGTCACTTCATTGGATTTCGTTGTAAGGTCCATTAAGGACTAAGGGAAACTGACTTCTATTTCTTAATATAGAGCTAGAATGTTTAAGTATTACAGGATTAGAATGGATAAAAATCAAGTTACAAAGAAAGATATGTTGTCTCTTTTTATTGATACTCAAACTACACAACAACCACATGTCACCAAGAAACACATTTTTATTGATTGGTGCATCCACCCACAAATTATTTAAAACTGGATGGATAGCTGGTTTATGCTATTTGTTGTAGCTCCCTAAACAGGGAGGCCCCTTCATGTTTTTTGAAAAAATTATGGGAATATTTTTTTTTCGGTCACCATGTGAACTACTTTGACATTGGTGACTTCTAAGGGGTGGTTCGAGGGTTTGCAAAGGACCAAGAGTATGTTAGGTGTGATCCCATGTTAGGTCCTCATCCCCCCAGGAGAAGGCCTAACCCTCCTTCCAAACATCCTCTTGCAATATGTACAAGTAGGTATATCATCCTTGAATCAGAGCTTGGTGCAACATGGTAGCTTTGTTGCACTATCTCAATAGGAGGTGCTTATCAGTGACATTGATAGAGGGTTCGAGAATTCAACCCCTAGAGAAAAGAGAACTGAGGAGAGGGAACATGGGCATAATAATAGTCCATGTGAACCTCAAAGATGCTCGAGTTGCAGGTAGACTTTGTATGGGCCTATGTAGGCTAATGGACAACAGAGATTCATGGAGGAGGTTAGTATCTTAACCATCTATATGCTCTTGAACAATATATATTTATATATTGTTTTGTGTCTTCACTTCGATATTTTATTATATGATGTTTTGTAGTTCCTACACCTGAATAACAGACCCTTTATGCCAATAGATGCATCGATGTCGATCTCCATAATCGATGCAACAATATAGGTAGATTTCTCTTTCGATGTTCTTCATGCACATGTATGTGTCACATTTGATAAATTCACCATAGTGATTTCTCTATTTTCTTGCCTCAAATTATAATATTCTATTGTTTCTATTGGTTGTGGGAGAAAGATATGTTGAGTAATGTCCACTTGGGATGGACAAGTTACCTTCCTCAGAGGTATCATGTGTTGAATTAAATCTCATTTAAATCTCAAATTTGTTGTATTTATGCTGTTGGATTTTACTATTCGGTACTAATAACAATATTATTAATATCTATGCAGGTTGTTGATATTTTTGTTATTTAGAGTACTAGTTCATTGTTTGGGCAGTCGACCATGGATTTTGGGTTACCTATTTCTAGGTCAGGTGTTATTACATCGCTTGGTGGTTCATTGCTTCCTGCCTCCAATATATTTCTAATTCGGTGCATCCTCAGTGGATGCACTTGAAAACCACCCATCCACACCACCTCTTCCATCGCATCCATCCATAGTGGATGCACCCATATGCCACCCACCCCCACCACCATCTCCATATGCTCCATCCACCTGGGCTTCCACAATATTTGTTTCCTCAAAGAAGGTTGTACAACTGAGTGCTCGACCTTCCAACTACTCTTCATCGATGCCCAAGATATTCATGGTGAGATAATGTGTTGATGATCAATTTGTTTTTTATCATGAATGGAATTAAATTTATGCACATTTTTTTAAATTTCATGCTATGATCCTTGTAATTGATGTAGGGTGGCATCATTGAGAGATTAGGGTCGCAGAGGAGGGTAACAACCTCATGATTGTGAGTACGATATGGGGTGGGTTGTCTTATGTTGAATTACAAAGTATCATTTTATAAGTATTTTAATTCATCGTGGAAAAAAACTTGTAACAATGTTTTTTCTTTGTGCAATCTTCGGAGCAACAAACCACACCAGGCGCAAAAACTCTTAAGTTTATTCTTCAAGCAATAGAAGAAATATTGTTTTATAGGATTCTCTTGAGGGTGGAGAGGGTGGAAGTGGTCAATGAGTGACACGTGACTGCCAGTCAATGAGTGACCCATGACTGCCATTTTGTATATGCCTATTTTTTATGTTAGGGCACTTATTGTCGTTATGTATATTGAGCACGTTGTTCCATATTGTCAAAAATATACAATTTAGACAATGTTGAATATATATATATATATATGGATTTATGTGTGTGAATGTATGGATTTATTTAATTTGATTAATTACTTTTTAAAGTGTGAAGGAAGTCTATGTATGTAAGAATAGTTCGTTGTTTATAAAGTGATTATAAATATGTGTGTTATGCATTAACGAATCATTTATGGTGGAAAATATTGCTAAGTGCTAAATCCATACACAATTAAAGGTTCTCAAGGACATAAAATTGACAAAAGACTGAAGTTTCATCCTAGTTAAGACTCCAAGAACCAATAATAAGAATCATGTAGGATAACATAATCAAAATAGAAATAAGAGAGTTGAAACCTCACATTACTCTATCCAAAATGAAGCATGGTTCATTATAATAAAAATCACAACATGTTATAATGGTTTCTTAATACAAAATCAACACATAAAATATGAGTACACAATAAAGCCTCACATCAAATGAAAATATACCTCAAATTCTCCATTAATATTTCCAAAATGTTTTACAATGTAGCCCAAGAGGAGAAATCCTAAATACCCAAATTATCCACCCTTTACAATGAAGAGAGAGAACTCTTCTTTATAGAGTGAGTCTCTTCTCTTATATAATAAAATATTATCTTTTTCTAACTAACTCCATGACAAGTCAAATAAATATTATAATAATGAATTAGTTAGATCTCTCCTCAATCCTTGGTTGACCATGTTACAACATGTGGACATTATCCTCTCCAAAGAAATTCTCCCTCATCCAAAAATAGTAGTAGTATGCACTAAATGATGCTCATGAAGGGGACACACCACCAAAAATAGGCATCAGGCTAATTCAAATTCCAAGTGTCCACATGGAATATTCCCTCCAAGAATGTTCATGCAAACAACCACTCCACATGTGTGAATTCCAAGGTAGTCAACTCCATGTATGAATGTGAAAGATACCAAGTGGATGGGGCATCCACAACAAAGTATGTGATAAATTCCTAGCCTTTCCTTACCTTGCCTTACTTTCCTAGCCTTGCCTTGCCTTTTCCTTGGCTAGTTTTCCCTTACCTTGCCTTGACTTTCCATGCCATGCCTTGCATTTCCTTGGCTTGTGATGTCATGCCATGCCATGCCTTTCCTTTCTATGTCTTTCCTTTCCATTCCATGCCTTTCCTTTCCATGCCTTCTCATGCCATCAAATGCCTTTCCATGTCATTCCATGCCATCAAATGCCTTTCCTTGCCATGGCATGCATTTCATTTCCTTGCATTTCCATGCCATGCCTTTTATTGTCATGCCATGCCTTTCCTTGCCAAGACATGCCTTGCCAAGCTATGCCTTGCCTTGTCATTCCATGCCTTTCCATGCCATGCCATGCCTTTCCTTGGCATGCCATGCCTATCCATGCCTTTCCTTTCCATTGTTGATATTATGGTATTTTTGGGAGGTATTAACCTCCATGTGTAACCTTTGGCTAGAATAGAATATTTCAGAAGCAAGAGAAACCCGAAACATATGTGTAGAAACCCTGGAAGACAATTCAGCTAAGTGAAAATAATTAATATTAAAGTATTAGATTCTAAAAGGAGAATTTGGCCCAGACAAGTGACAAGAACCACTATAGATAGGAGATGATCTAGCTCATTTGTACACACTCACTTCACTTTCTCTCTCAGTCAAGGATAACACAAGTTTGGAGTTGCATCTACAAGGATGGAAGGTGGATCTTATGGGATGGTTCTTGGTATCTCTCTCTCTCTAAAGATATATATCCTAAGATGTGCATCCTACCTTCTAGTATCTCTTGGTGGTGTTATTTGTGATATTTCTTGGTTGTATTCTTGGTAAGTTCAATTGCAATTACAGTTGTTGCAGCTAAGTATTTTTCTTGTTATGTTAATTTGGGACTTTCTGTTTGGTGAGATATCTTTGGAGAAATATGCGCTCTCTTGGTTATCTATTGGTTCTTGTGCAGCTTCTGGAATCATTCTATCTAGAAAAGGTTATGGTGATCGAGGGTGGTTGCATGCCTATGCTTGGGTGACAATAGTGATATTATCTATGGTAAAATGAGCACATCAAATATTTTAACAGGTTATGGGCCGAGACCACCTTCAGGACAGTATAACCAATGGAAGGTAGTGTGGAATTTCTTTGTTAAGCTCGTTGTGGCACTAGTAGTAGCTACAACCAGGGTTTTTGATTGTGTAGTTGCAACAAACCCTAAACTAACCTTCTGGGAACTTCAAGTGATAAGTTTGGCATAATTCCTGGGAATTCTAGCGTGTCTTAGCCTAGCACACCTATTGGTACTCTCAGCAAGAAAAAATGTTATTTTTGAGTTTTTGTTCAAAGTCAAAGGTTGACTGGTCAAATTCAAAGGTTGACTAGTCAAACTCAAAGGTTGACTTTTGGTCAAAATTTAATTTATGGTCAAAGTTGAAATTTCATATTTTCTAGATTTTTCTAATAATTGATTTTTTTTATTCAATTCCAAACCTCTTCTTGTCAAGATGGTGTCTAGCTTCAAATTAGACGACAAGTTGAACGATGCTGCAAATTTCGAAGGTATGCACTTGTACATGATTTTCATGCTATATCATCCAGTAAAATCATGAGTGTATTTTGTAGGGAATGTATAAGAGACCTTGTCTAAGCAATGATATTGGATTCAGTACATTCAGAGGAAAAAGCAGTTGAGGCTCTAGGTTCCAGGTTTGATTGATCAAATTGTTAATATTTACACATATAAAGTTTGATAGTTGAGTTGTGACAAGAATTTTTGAAAGGTTATATTACTGCTAGGTATACTTGGTTGCATGTCAGTACAATTGATATATATGCTTATTACAATTTTTTGCAAAATGAACTAACATCTCTTCTAGGAGATATTTCTTGTTCTTGAGAAGGTCACCTTTGTAATTATATGATCTTTGTTACCATAGATATGTTCTTATGAAACATTTATTGGAAATACTTTTTCTCCTTTTTTTCTTGTCCCAAGCAGGTCATAGGTGATAKCTATGAGAAGGAGCTAGAGTGACAGTTGCAAACATGGAGCATACGACTCCATCAAGTTGTGAGACATGTGATCTCACCAAGTACCAATTCTAAAGGAAGTTGTGATGGAAGAATATCAATCCAYCATGAAAAATGATGTATAGAAAATCATACCTATACCTGAAGAGAAGTTTGTAAATTAGTTTACAAGATAATCATGCAGTAGATGGGAGTATCGAWGAATAAAAGGAAATATCGTTCTCCTAGAAGGAGGGATAAGACTATGATGAGATATTTTCTCCAGTTTCCTGATACACCTCCATTAGAGCCATCATATCTCTTGTAGAATCCATGGGTTGGAATTTACATTAGATGGATGTAAAGACTGCTTTGCTCAATGGAGTATACATAGAGCAACTCAAGGTTTCAGGGTACACCCGAGAGAAACCCGTGTATGAAGAAGGCCTTGTATGGACTCAGGCAAGCTCTAAGAGCTTGGTGCAGAGACTCTCATTATTCAATGTAAGAGGGAGTTAGCCTCTAAATTAGATATGAAGGATATTGGTATCATGCATTATTATTCAGGACTGGAAGTATAGCAGAAGTGTTGTGAAATATTTCTATGGAAACATAACTATGCTGTAAATATTCTCATAAGTTTGGGATGATGGATTGAAAATTCATGGTTGTTGATGATTGCAGCTATGTGAGACATTCTCCAGGACAAAAACCTGAGAGAGAGCCCCTGAGAGGGGTGTGTGGTTCCTATCTGAGACAGATTTGGAATGTAGAGATGGCCTCCTCCTTACAAAGAGTTGAGAATAAATCCAGATGATTATCCTGTGTAACGCAGTGAGAAAGGAGATCTACAAAGTTGGACATCCCTATGGCTGATCAGAAGGTGAATGTGTGAAATCCCAAAGTGTTGGGTGGATCGTCCTGAGACAAAAATGAAGATGATTTATTATCCTTCTCTGAGCAAAGAGATGATGAGAAAATCTAGATGAATCTCTTGTGTAATTCAGTGGGAAAGAAGATCTGTTGAGTGGGTGTGCATGTGAACGAGCACAGGTGAATGTGATCCTAGTGGCTGAGCACTAGTGAAGAAGTGGTTCTTCTGTGTAATGTAGTGAGCTAGAGATATGGACATCTCTATGGATGTACCCTAGTGGATGAGCACTAGTGGGTGTATAATATCCCTTGTTATATTGTTCAAAATTCATACCTTCCTATAGCCATAATTGTAATGTAAAGGTTACAGGCTGGCCCCACCTTAATGTGATTAATAATTAATGTAAAAGATAATTAATCTGATTAATATTAATTATATTGTGAGCTAGTGAGGGTGGCCCTGTTGTTCCAATAGACACTTATGTTGATAGGTTCAGTCTAGTATAAGTAAAGCTAAATTCCCCATTGAGGAAACATATATTTTCTGTGTGTTTGGACATTTCAGCAAGTACACCTTCTTGGGAAAAGTGTGCACCTCTCTTGGGCGACAGTCTTCCACGGTTTGCAAGCAACCTCTTGTGTGATATGTTTTCTTGGTGGTGAAGGTATTTATCTTGAAGAATATACAAACGATTTGGATGGGTTTTCTTCCCTTGTTGAGAAGGGTTTCCCAAGATACTTATTTTGTTCTTGTGCATTGTGTTTCTTCTTGTGATCTTGGTTGCTGCAACATTATTATTTTTGGTTAAGATAAATGCTAAAATTGGAATGAACTTCATGCTTAAACTTTCTTATTGACAAATCAACATGGTATCATAGCATAGGTCTTGAAGAACTCATTGCACAAGCTACAATATTCTACCAGTCATCCCTGTTCTTGTGCAGAGCCATACAACCCTCCTAGGGTTTCCAAAAAATCCATATGAACCTCTTCTTTTGGGTGTTTAAGCCCCTAAAACTTGGACGTTGAGGACAATTTTGGTATAGGAGAGTACGACCTTCTCCAATGCACCTCCAAAGACTCTCAGAGTGAAATTTTGAGCATTTTGAAAATTTGGCCCTAGGGTTTCTTAATTTTCTACAGATTT
>JASDQU010010109.1:295529-314143 GCA_032191745.1 Picea mariana | reverse complement strand
TCTCATAAGAGCATTTTCAAACTTCTGAATTGACATTAATAAAAAATCGAATGTCAAACGAGCATTTTCAAACTTCTCATAAATATTCATATTCCAAAACACAAAAAAAAATCTCAAATATTCAAACAACATAACATAACAATTTGATCTCACTTTGACGTTCAAACAACCTAACATAATAATTTGATCTCACTTCGACGTTTCCTTTCCCTGCTTCGATATATATATATATATATATATATATATATATATATATAACACCGACCAACACCTAACTTCACGTGGAGTTGATACCATATGTTATATGTTACATTGTATAACCACTTACCAAAGATTCATAACTTCACGTGGAGTTGATACCATATGTTACATTGTCGTGGTATATATCCATTCAAAATTCGGGTTTGATTTATGCATACACTAAATATATAATTCGGGTTTAGTTTATGCATACACTATATAATATATATATTATTATACAGTATAATAAAACATTATGCCATGTAAATAGGAGCCTCTGGGTTTTGAACCATAGATCTCTCACCATGAAAACCACTTAATTTAAGTTCCACCAACCAATAAGCTATGAATATCACTTGTTATAACAAACCATAACTAAGCTATTAATTATGATGTCAACACCTCATATTTAATGTGATTCCTTCTAAAATTAGTAATAAGTTACCACTAATTTTGGGATTGTGTTAAGAGGGGTAGCATATTTAATGGCACAAACCCCAACTCATTTTACACACAACATGGTTGTGTCACACAACTTTTTTTGTGTTTTACATAATATTTTGGTGTTTTACAAAATTTTATTTTGTGTTTTTGAACACAACATTCTCATGTACTAAAGCACTGCTCATTTTCCTTTTGAATTCAAGTTTGTAGTATTTTAGGAGTTTCAAGGTATTTATAGTCATTGGAATCGGTTTTCCGAGACAAAGTCGATGGTGACAATCTTATCACTCATTTGTAAGCCAAAATTCTACAAATTTGGGATTCATGAACTGTAAGAGAGCCTTTGAGCATTTTGTAAAGAAATATATAGTGTTTGTAGTCATTGGATTCAATTTTCCGAGACAGTGCTGCATTTGACATTTGTAATTGAGTTTGAGTAACATGCAAGAAGGTCATTGTGAAACACAATTATTTATTTCATGTGATTTTGTATATGTTCATGTATGAATGATTATGCAAGTTATGTTCATCAATTGAAGTGTTTGGTTAAGTAAGATAAGACACTTCCATGCTATAAGCATTGTCAATAAAAGAAACTTGGAATAAGAAAGTGGTGTCATACTTAACACTATTTGAGGATCAAGTGATATTAGAGACACTCGGTTCAGATCCAGTGGTGTATGATTTCTAATCCATTTTTGTATCAAGTGGTATCAGAGAAGGTTTGACATGTGAATGTTTACAAGGGCTAAACACAAGCGTGGTGAAGGAAAAATTGAGAGTTATAATCCAGAGATTGGTTCAAGGAGATTCACTCGAAGAGAAGAGATGGCTTCACCAAGTTAAATAGATCCTTATGAATCTGAAGATGATTTATTCAATGCCTTTAATCAAATGAAGACAATGGTGGAAGAGCTTTATAGTCAGAGAGAATTATGAAAATGAGAAAGTTCTGGAGAAATTAAAAAAAATATGGTCTTCCTCCTTCTCCATCTCCTTCTTCGCCTCCTTCCACACCTTCACCTCCTTCATCTTCTTCCACTTCTCTACCCCCATATCCTCGTAAGCAAATTTCTTCAAATAAGCCACTATTAAAGTTGGATGTCAAGTTTAATTTTCTTATGTATGATGGCAAGCATAATGCTAAGAAGCTAGACAATTGGATTCGACAAATGGAAGTCTATTACTATGTTCAACAGATTTATGGAGACGAGGTAAATATTCAATCGGCCTCTCTTCGCCTTGAAGGCACAACGTTGATTTGGTGGGAAGGTAAACTTCAGGAAGGTATCCAAAAGAGCGGTAATATTCTCTCTTCTTAGTCAGAATTCAAGGTTGCATTAAATAAACAATTTTATCCTTTGGAATATTGACAAAAAGAAATTATGGAATGGAAATATTTAAGGCAAGGAAAATGACAGAGTGTGCAATATTTTACCGACGATTTTAGGAAGAAAGCATTGGCTTTAAATATTTCATTACATTCTAGAGAAACCCTTCTGAAATACATTGGTGCTTTGCATAGTTACATCCGTCATACTCTTCTTTTTTTAAATCCCACTGATTTTGATGAATTATGTGTTCAAGTTGTGCATATTGAGTCCAATGGGAAAGATGCTAAAGATGGTTGCTCCAACGAGTTTGCTTAGCAAAAGGGAATTACGAACAAGGGAGAAGAGAAACAGGTAGCTACAATAAATAAGGAAAAAAACAAATATCACATGTACTCATTGCAAGAAAAGTGGACAGGATGAAGATCATTGTTGGAAGTTGCATCTTGAATTAAGCCCTAAAAAGTATGGAGGAAAAGGAAAGCAAAAGGATGTTGTCACAATCCAACAAGATTTGAGATTTGAATCAGGTGACGAGACACAAATCATAGTTGTAGGTGTTGTGAATGCAAGCAAGAATGTGTCTATGATGTTTGCAAAAGAAATTGAAGGATATAATAATGCAATAGTCAAGTTATCTCCTAGTCATGAATTGTTTCAAAATTCTCCAAAGTTTCCACATGAAGGTCCAATACATGCAGGTGACAGAGATTTTTTCAGGGACCACAGGAATGCTTTTAATTCATTTTCAATAGCATATATATGTTCGCTACTACTGTTGATATGTTGTGCATGGCCAGTAGTGGAAAATATGAATGCAGATAGATGTGGAATTCCGAGAATGATTTATTATGTTAGCAAAATTATTTCAGCCTTCATCCTTGTTATTCAGTTGATTGTAATGAGCCAAGTGGTCCAGACATGGGGAAGAGACACAGGTCAAGTGAGGAGGCATCTCCCTCATTTAATGTAAACCTTTTGGAGGTCCAAAAGCCTCCCATTAGGGAGGAATGATCCGAGAGGATCTAGGAACTCCCATTGAAGTTTAGGAGGACCCGGAACACTCACAGGGGTCCATAAGGAATCATAAATTATCGAAATTAATCATCTTAAATTATCTTGAAAACACCATCAATGCATAGAGCTCGTCACAAGCTTTCCAATGCCACACATTTTGCATCAAATGGAATATGTATGCAAAAGTTATGTTGGTCAAAGTTTAGGTCAAACGGGGCAAAAGTCAACCCTAAAGAGACATGTGGTAGGCTCTGAGAGAGACATGTGGCAGGATCACAGGATGAAAACTGGTAGCTCCAAAGAATGAAAAGTGGCACCATATAGGTGATGTGGCACATGATTGTTGGCAGTTAATGTGGCAGATAGTACCTCTAGGTGGCCTAGTTACATGATGACAAGTGGCATATATGGTCCAACCATAGTTAGACATGTGACACATAAGTAGATCAACCGGGTTTTGACATGTGGCGATCCTTCATTGGCTTATATTGGATCGGTATATATATATATATATATATATATATATATATATATATATTACATTAACCAACACCTAACTTCACGTGGAGTTGATAAAATATGTTATATGTTACATTGTATGACCACTTATCAAATATTTTCATGATATATATCCATTGAAAATTCACGTGGGTTTGATTTATGCATATACTATATATATAGTATAATAAAACAATATGTCATGTAAATAGGAGTCCATGGTTTTGAACCATGGATCTCTGACCATGCAAACAACTTAACTTAACTTCCACCAACTAATAAGCCATGAATATCACTTGTTATTAAAAACCATAACTAAAATATTTATTATGATGCCAACACCCCATATTTAGTGGAATTCCTTCTAAAATTAGTAAAAAGTTACCATTGATTTTGGGATTTTGTGATCCAAATTTAGGAGCGAAACGAACTGATTAATAGATTGAATATAATAAACACAGAGATATGAATAACAACACAAATATCCAATGATCAATATCTTCTATTGAATAAATGAAATAGGATGAAACTGTAAAATTGTAGAACTAAAACACTTGCTCAAATGGTGGTAGCTATCTCTGAGAAGAGATGTGGATGCTACGCACATCCGTCTGAGCAGAATGATTCCAAATGAGGCTCCAAAGGCCTTTTTTATATTACTCATGAATGCCAAAACCATAGACATCCAAAAACCTAACCCTAGGAGATGAAACGCCAAAAGTTATGTGGGCCCCTATGGGTAAGTTGGTACCTCAGCTTCCCGTGGTCGTAAATTTTGCACAAAACCTTCATTTTAGGTGTGTGATAGCCTGTTGGAAAGGTATTTCAGAGAATTACACATTACACCATCAAACTCAGAGTCCGTCTATAGTTTGACTATGGTGAGCCAAAAAAAAAAAATTTAGAGCCCCAAAATGGTCCTGGAAGTACAACAAGATGTGCTAACAGGAAAACATACAAAATAATCCAGTTGGATTAGATGGGAGGCCATCAGTGTCCATCTGGAAGATGTGTAGGGCTTCAGAAAACCCTAGAAGTGTCGAACCCACAATTACAAATAAGTACAGAAGAACGTGTTGAACTAAAAATTGTCAAGAGGAGCCAGTTGTAATAGGTGGGTGGCCACCAATACCCACCAAGATCATTTGTTAAGAGGGGTGGCCTATTTAATGACACACACCCCAATTCATTTTACACACAACTTTTTTTGTGTTTTACACAATATTTTGGTGTTTTGCACAATTTTCTTTTGTGTTTTTTAACACAACATTCTCATGTTCTAAAGCTCTGCTCATTTCCCTTTTGAAGTCAAGTTTATAGTCTTTTGAGAGTTATAGGGTATTTATAGTCATCAAAATTAGTTTGTTGAGACAGAGTGAATGGTGACAATCTTATCACTCATTTGTAAGCCAGAATTATGCAAATTTGGGATTTGTGAGCTGTAAGAGAGCCTTTGGGCATTTTGTAAATAAATATATAGTGTTTATAGTCATTGGATGCGGTTTTCCGAGACGGTACCAAATTTGACATTTGTAATTGAGTTTGATTAACATGCAATAAGGTCATTGTGAAACACAATTATTTCTTTCATGTGATTCTATATATGTTCTTGTATGAATGATTATGCAATTTATGTTCATTAGTTGAAGTGTTTGGTTAAGTAAGATAAAACACTTCCATGCTATAAGCACTATCAATAAAAGAATCTTAGAATAAGAAAGTGGTGTCATACTTAATATTATTTGAGGATCAAGTGATATTAGAGACACTCGGTTCAGATCCAGTGGTGTATGCTTTCTAATCCATTTTCGAATCATGAAATCTATCGCGCTCCATGGACTGTTACACTTCTTCTCTGCCACACTCTTCACACCAGGGAAGTCTTGGTACTTAGTCACATTTAAATACTTTGTTGCGGGTCTGTGATCTTTTTAACCATTCTTCCATACTCGTCGACCCATCCATCCAACCGATCCACTATACTTAGTCGAATCTCTGGACTTCACCGTGCTATGCGGTAATTCAACACTTAGCCAAATATTGGGACTCCATTGTGCTCCATTGCACTTCAACACTTATCCAAATATTGAGACTTGACCACGCTCCGAGTTATCCTCCACACCTGCGAAGTCTTGACACTTGGTCAAATTCCAAAATTTCACCATAGCTTTGGGTGATCCCATATTTCTTTCACTCTTAGAACTCCATCCACCCGTCCACCCAACTGATCCTTAGGACTTAGGAAAATCTTGAAATTTCATTGTGCTTTGTAGTGTATTACCATTTCGTCGCCATACTCTTCAAACTTGGAGTCTTGGTACTTAGCCATATTCCAAAAACTCCACTGCAGGTTCACGGGTTTGTGTGATGCCTTACCCACACATATGATCTTCTCTGCGCTCTGTGATATCTTGGGACTTAACCAAATATTATTTTTTTTAAGTTTTTATCAAGCGTTCACGAGTTGGTGTGGTTTCTTGTCCATACCCCCGCTTCTCTCTACACTCTGTGATAGCTTAACCCTTAGACAAATTCCAAGATCTTACCACGATTTTGTGGGACTGGCATTGGTCTTTCCACATGGTTCCACATCACCTGTCAACTATCATTCCATCCAACATGTACTTGCCACCGTGGTAGTACACGTCATTCTTCTACCACATCAACTGACACGTGGCCTCCACGTCATGTTGATGTCATCGTACAGAGAAATACTCATTTTTTTTTCAATTTTTCCAACATTTTTTTTATGACTGGCAGAATCGCCAACTGGGAAGTCTCGTACTCACATGACACCAGGTCGATTCCAACTGCTACCACTATAACCTCCAGGTTCCATACGTATGCCCCTTTCGTAGGCAAGGGTAAATCGGGGGGATTTTAACTTGGAACCTCATGGAACATAACACTTCATATCGCGACACTTGCCAATTGAGCCGCCCCTTAGGGGATCGATTTTTCCAACTTCAAACATCACCCAAATTCAAAATTTATTTCTTGAATTACCATTAAAATTTGGAGATTTTAATTTTTGGTGCATTTCCTACATTACTCATGAATTCTCCAAGAATTTCCACCACAAAATTGGGGACTTTTGCCCAATTTTTATCATGGGCATTTTGCAATTTCCAAATTTCAGTCAATTGCAGGATTGATTACAGATTTAAAGTAGAAATTTTAATTTCATGAGTGAATTCCTCGAATTCCCCACAAATTTTATTTTCCAGTTCATGGAATTTATTTGTCAAGCATTTCAGAGACATTATCTGAAATTCAATCTTCTGCGACGTGTCTCTCCATAGTTCTTATCTATGGCTCATGGAGGCTCAGTGTCAAACTTGGTGGCTCTGATACCACAATGTAATGTTCACAACTCCAAGTTGGGGCCATGCCACACAAAATCCCATATTCTAATACAATTGCATTTTCAAATTTCCTTTAAATTCCCTTGAGTCACAATATAATGTAATCTCCTTTCCATCAAACTCAAGGAATGGCTCTGATACCATAATGTAACGTACTCAGAACCCCTCATAGGTACTGTCACACAAAACTCTATATTATGTCATTGTTGCATTCTCAAATTCCTTGTACATCTACCTCTTATGGCTAGGTAACATACTCATCCATATGGCTAGGTCCCGTTACCTCTATTCTTGAAATATGATAATACAATGTAATATTTCTTGTTACCAACATACATCTTCAATCTTCTTTGATATCATATGACTAATAATTATGACCTGCATATGCGCCAATATGCAGGTCTATAACTACAACTCCTTTAGATTGTAACAACCCTCATTACCATCATAGTCAAAGATCCAAACTTTGATACTACAATGTCACATCCCTAGCAACACATGTTGGCCATGTTACACCGGTTCTGTTTTTTTCATCCTATTAACTTAGAATGTCGTGCATATGAGCACACATGTATTTCTACAACATATATAAACCTTGCATAGATATATAAACATTTATAGCAATAGATTAAATATATTACACACAGTAGACAACATGTAATTACACATAAGAGACACTTATCTTTTATGAAAAACACCAACTATGTGCAGACCTAAAAAATTCCTCCTAGCCATAGACTCTACTGCTCTTAAACTCTCAACAGCAAGTCATCCCCGAGCTGAGACTAAAACTCCACCAGGGAAGGATTCCTAAGCCATACTAAGGTCTATACTCAACAGTTAATCCCATGTCAAGGTGTCAATTGCTGCAACTAGCCTTTAGAATCTCATTTCCCACGTGCATGTCCCACCCCAGGAAGTGTTCCCTTTCTCCGCTCAACAACCCTTTGACTACCCCACTTCCTTTTCGGGGCTTCAACAATAGGCTAGACAGAAAGTCTCAGATCCATGAAACTATTGCCTAGTGCACCAACAAACAATCTTTGACATTTCTCTCACAAGAGAGAGACTTCCACGGGCTTGACAACCCACTTCTTCAAAGTACATGGGCCTGAAAACTCGCCTCTTCCCAGTACAAAATCGTGATAATCTTGTTATTAGTCGCTCCCCTGAGATTTCCCAATTMTGGTCCCYGGATAGCATGACAACCTATGGATGGTAAGAGTCTAAGTCTCCCATCCTTCCCCAACGATGGTGAGATACCCCAATTGGACACTTGTCTTCATGAAGCTTCATGAGCTCCACTTGTATACGTTTTTCTRCTCTTGGAATCTTAGATTAAGATATCTCAATATTTGGGCCTTAGGGAATATTAAATAATATCTCCCTAACTTAAGCCCCCTTTCCTTCTAGTGGAGTTCTTAGTCCCCCCATACCCTTTCGTCTGATTGGTCTGCAACAACGATGTATTTTATTAATAATATGCATGATACACATTACAAGATCTTTAAATCATATAGGCACTCTAGCCACCAAACATATATACAATGGCACTTAGGCCCAAAATATCTTGGCTCACCATCCTACATGTACAATTACATCTTGGGGTTCAACCTAGGGGTATTACAGTCATGCTAGTGAAACCACTTGGATTTGAATTTGAAGATGAGAGAGAAAATGTAGGTTTGGATGCAACTTGTGCCTCTTCAAGCTACAACTCAAATGCATAGAGTGCATTAGAGAAAGTCATGGCTTTCTCCAGTTGAAGTTACATAGCATAGTTATCCATAAATGCTTTGATGGTTGTCTAAAACTCTCTTCCAAATTTATCTTATTCCTCCTCTACATCAAATTCATTTCCTTCATGGTTTAAATATGTTGCAAGTGAGCTAGGAATATGCATAATGATGCCTTAACTTTGAATTATGAAAGGAATTATTTTCCTGCTATTGTGCACTATAAGCCATGTGCAAGTAAATGATGCAGAAACACACAATGATGTTACCATTAATTAATAGGGATGGTTATCAAAGTTGAATTCTGGCAAAGATCCACACTGTAGCATGAATATACATGTTGGTTAAGACTTGTCTCTAGAGACCATTTTACTATGGAGATCATGAGCATTGGTCCTAATTTTAGCAATACTCGGTTTATTTTTTAAGTTCATAATGTTGAATAAATAGTTTCATCAATCAAATTAGGTTTGATGAAATCTTTTCAGTATTTCGATTTCCTCTTATTAATGATTGCAAATCTTTTCTAGCCTTATATTTAAATTATTAATGATTGCAAATTGTTCCTAGCCTTATCTTTAACTTTCATAGAGATGCAAAATTTAATATTATTGTTCCTAGTCTTATCTTTAACTTTCATAGGGATGGAAGATTTAATATCATTGTTCCTAGCCTTATCTTTTCAGTAATTCAACTTCCTCTTATTAATGATTGTAAATTGTTCCTAACCTTATCTTTAATTGATTGCAAATTGTTCATAGCCTTATCTTTAAGTTCCTAACTTTATCTTAAATTGATTGCAAATTGTTCCTAGCCTTATCTTTAAGTTCCTAGCATTATCTTTAATTGATTTCAAATTGTTCCTAACCTTATCTTATCTTTAAGTTCATAGCCCTATCTTTAATTTGTTGCAAATTGTCCCTAGCCTTATCGTATCTTTAAGTTTCTAACCTTATCTTTGCAAATTGTTCTTAGCCTTATCTTTATCTTTAAGTATTGTTTGTAACCTTATTTTATCTTTAAGTTCTTAATTTTATTTTTTTACAAATTATTTATAATCTTATCTTATCTTTAAATTCCTAACCTTATCTTTGCAAAGTGTTCTTAGTCTTATCTTATCTTTAAGTTCCTAACCTTATATTTATCTTTAAATATTATTTATAACCTTATCTCTAAGTAATAAAAATGCAAGATTTAATATTATTGTTCATAGCATTATTACATGGCTTTTGAAGAACCAACTTATCATCTTTAAATATTAACTTATCATCTTTAAATATTGTTTATAACCTTATCTCTAAGTTTCATAAAGATGCAAGATTTAATATTACTGTTCATAGCATTATTACTTTGTTTTTGAAAAACTAACTTATCATCTTTAAATATTGTTTGTAACCTTATCTATAAGTTTCATAAAGATGCAAGATTTAATATTATTGTTCATAGCATTATTACTTTGCTTTTGAAGAACCAACTTATCACTTTGCTTTTGAAGAACCAACTTATCACTTTGCATTTGAAAAGCCAACTTATGTGTATAACATGAATAATTACAATGCTATTATTTATTTATTCAAATTTTAAGCAATCAATTCAATTTTTTTGTTAAGGGGCCCACAAACACTAGCCCAACTACATTGAATCGGCTCCATCTGTCAATTAGGCCTTTGAACAGTTTTGATCATACAGAAAGATATTTCCATTTCACTGAAAGATGCAAAACGACTTCGGTGCTAGAAGTTATATGCACGGTAAAAGTCTAGCTTTAATGTGATTGTTGTCTTTCTACTAGTGCATGGGCATCCTTGCTTGTTTCATAAGGAGCCTATTAGTACCTCATTAACAAACATGCAACCACAAGTGATTATATAAATTAGAGCCCTTCTTCATTTCAAATATATTACATAAATTATCATCATGCCTATGTCTATATAATATTCTATGCAAATAATTATCAACAAATTTCAACTTCACAATTGAAAAAGAAAACCCATCTGTCTTGGGCAAACAACACTACCATATTATTATAATTTTCTAAATATTAAAAAGGAAGATAAAAATAATGAAGTTGAAGAATAAGTATAAGCCAAACAATATTCCACTGAAGAGGATTAGATGTCGCACTCAAGGTGCATACCATTTGAAGATTTCAAAAACTACCAAAAGTAAAAACTATCAAGCCTAAGAAAATTGTTTCATATTTTGTTAGAGGAGAATAAAAGCTCTCTCTATAGTGCAATATGTATGTTTATTGTTAAATTTTGCTTGTGCAAAGGTAATTAGAACTACAAACTATGTTTGTAATAGTCTCTGTGCTGTTTTTTTTAAGAAAAGAAGTAAAAGAAGACTAATGTGAAGTGCCAAATGAATGGTTATGATGTAGATGAGAGATATTGATTTTATAATCTTGATAGACAAGAATGTTTTAACCAATAATGTATTTTGGGATCATTCTTATCAATTCTAAATCTCATTTCTTGATCTATGATTTTCATTTTTTTATTGATATTTATAAAATATTTATAATATATAAAGTGACCCCTTAAAGTCCATGTTTTAGGAGATCATAGTTTTTTACTAAAACTAGTTTTATATTAAAATCGCAATCTTTTCAAGCATATTGATAAAATAATCCAATTTTTATTTTCAAACCATCAAAATACGGTCTTTTACATTACCTTTATTCAACAACAAGGCATTGAAGTCTTGCTTTAGTTTATGCAGTGCATATTTATCAATACAAAGACTAATATGGTAAATACACATAAACTAAAATAAGTTTTTTTTTAATTGGTAAATACACTCTACTTATAAACACTTCATTCTTAAGTTCTATAATTATTATCATTTTTAATATGATACAATATGAAATGTGCATCACTACTTCGTTTTCAAATTTAACAAGTGCATTTAAGAAATCAACATTTAATGTATTTATCATTACAAACAACTCCAATTTGGTAATTATGCATTGCA
The DNA here is from genome assembly GCA_032191745.1 of Picea mariana. NCBI lineage: Eukaryota > Viridiplantae > Streptophyta > Pinopsida > Pinales > Pinaceae > Picea > Picea mariana. The sequence continues at coordinate 302,536 of JASDQU010010109.1, read as the reverse complement.
TATTAGCATATCAACTAACATAACATTTTTCAAAAAGGTATTGGYTAAATGTTCTACCTTTTGAGTTTTTTGGTCGAAATACGATGATGTAAATATAGACAAAATCACTATTTTATGTTGTTTAAATTGCATTTATGAATGCATAAATGAATTCAGCATGCTGAAAAACCCTTGAGGCACTCATATTATACAATCTTAGCCACTCAAATCTGCAGATCTAGCCATTCCTCACTAGATTTTGGGCAAAATCAAACGGAACAAGTCACTAGAAAACAACCAAAAAGTAGAACGTTTAGACTACGCTTTTCAAAAATGGTAAATACACACTGTGTATACACATACCATTCTCAAATTCTAACAATGCAATTGTTTTTAATATGGTACAATACACAATGCATATTAGCCCCTGATTCTCAAATTTAATGAGTGCATTGTTTTTTAAAAGTGATAAATACACATTGCATATATACCTCAAGAGATCAACATTTAGTGTATGATATGGACTGTGTATTTTCCAATAAAAACAATCCCAATGTGGTAATAATGTAATGCATATTAGCATATCAACTCACATAACATTTTTTTTAAATGGTAAACATGCATTATGTATAGGCAACTCATTTTTATAATCTACTAGTATAATCATTTTTAATATGGTGGTATAATGTGTAATGCATATAAGCCCTTGATTCTCAAATTTAACAAGTGATTTCATTTCTAAAATTGTTGAATACACATTGCTTATATACTTTGAGAAATCTACCATTACAAACAACCTGAAAATGGTAAATATGAACTACATATTAGCATATCTACTATCATATCATTTTTTCAAAAATGGTAAATACAAACTGCTATACACAGTAAAGTTTCAAGTTCTACAACCATTATCATGTTTTATATGGTACAATATGCAATTTGTTTTAGCATCTAATTGCCAAATCTAACAAAAGCATTCATTTCTAAAAGTGGTAAATACGCATTAAGTATATACCTCAAGAAACCAACATTAAATGTGTAATACACATTGCATGTTTACCATTAAAAAAAACCCAATATGGTAAATAACATTTTGTATTAGCATACCCACCAATATAAAAAAAAATCAAAAATAATAAATATTCACTACATATACGAACCTTCTCAAGTTCTACAACCACTATTAATTTGTGTATAGTATAATACACAATGTGTATTGACACCTAATTCTTAAATTTAACAAGTTCATTTTTTTTCTAAAAATGGTAAATATACAATGTATATACCTTGAGAAATATGTTGATGATTGCAGCTATGTGAGACATTCTCCAGGACACTTGAGAGAGAGCCCCTGAGAGGGGCGTGTGGTTCCTATCTGAGACAAAGTCAGAATGTAGAGATGGCCTCCTCCTTACAAAGATTTGAGAAGAACTCTAGATGATTCCTGTGTAACACGGTGAGAAAGGAGATCTGCAGAGTTGGACGTGCTTGTGGATGAGAACAAGGTGAATGTGTGAAATCCCAAAGTGTTGGATGCATCGTCATGAGACAGAAATGAGGATGATGTATTAGCCTCCTCTGAGTAGAGAGTTGATGAGAAACTCCAGATGACTATCCTATGTAATGAAGTGGGAAAGAATATTTGTTGAGTGGACGTGCCTATGGACGAGTAGAGGTGAACATGATCCTAGTGGCTAAGCACTAGTGAAGAAGTAGTTCTTCTGTGTAATGCAGTGAACCAGAGATATGGACATCCTTATGGATGTGCCCCTAGTGGATGAGCACTAGTGGGTGTATAAGATCTATTGCTATATTGTTCAAGAGTCAGACTTGGCTATAACCCTAATTGTAATGTAAAGGGTACAAGTCAGCCCCACCTTATTATGATAGATAATTAATGTAAAAGATAATTAATCTAGATATTATTAATTATTTGAGTTAGTGAGGTTGGCCCTATTGTGCCAATAGACACTTTTGTTGACAGGTTCAGTCTAGTATAAGTAAAGGTAAATTCTTCATTGAGGAATCATATCTTTTGTGTGAGTTTGGAAATTTCAGCAAGTACACCTTCTTGGGAAAAGTGTGCACCTCTCTTGGGAGCTAGTCTTCTAGGGTTTGCAAGCACCCTCTTGTGTGCCAGGTTTTCTTGGTGGTGAAGGTCTTTCTCTTGAAGAATATAGAAAAGGATTTTGGCTGGGTTTTCTTCCCTTGTTGAGAAGGGTTTCCCAGGATACTTCGTGTGTTTTTGTGCATGGTGTTTCTTCTTGTGATCTTGGATGTTGCAACATTATTGGTTATGGTTAAGTTAAATGCTAAAAATGGAATGAAATTCATGCTTAAAATTTATTATTGAAAAATCAACATGGTATTAGAGCATAGGTCTTGAAGAACCCCTACACAAGCATTCAAAAGGCTAAACCATCCTCCTTCTGCAATTTTGTATGGCCTCTAGGGTTTCAGCAGAAATCCATATGACCCTCATTTGATCAGCCCTTTCACCCCTTTATAAGTGGACGTTGGAGCTAAAACTTGGACCAAGTTGTACAACCCTCCTCAATGCCATCTCCAGAGACCTTCAAAATAAAATTCTAAGGATTTTGAGTTTTTGGCACTAGGGTTTCTAGGGTGCCGAGATTTTCTGCAGAATCCTGGTCTTAGGATTTCTGCAGCTTCTTGAAGAAACGTTTTCAATTAAACAAGCATTCATGTGACAGTCTCAAAGTTGATTGTTGGCAGTCATAAGCCCAACAAAATCCAAGGTTAATAATCCAACCTAATCATTAGGTTTTCCAAATCTCGTTGGCTAGAGTTTGAAGAATCCGAACAAATGAAGAACATAACCTTAGTAGAAGATAGGCTTGATGGAGCAAGAACCTTCAGTTCTTGGAAATCAAGGCTTCAAGAATATGACCTTTTGGAGGTGGTATCTAAAACTTTACCAGCCACAACTACCAATGAAGAGAAGAAGATACGAAAGGAAGAAGATGTCAAAGCAAGAAAATTAATCATGTACTCAGTAAGAGATCATCTATTACCTTGTATTGCCAACCTGAAGACAACTAATCAAATGTATGAAGCATTAAAAGAAATTTTTGAAAGTGACAACATACTCAGAGCTCTTACCTTGAAGAGCCAACTTCAAAGTCCAAGATGATGAAAGGTGACACAGTTGTTATCTTCTTTATGAAGATATCAGAGATTAAAGAACAACTAGAAGCCATTGGATAAATCATGTCTGATAGAGAACTTGTCTAATCTTATCCACTCTCAACAACCTTCCAAAACATTGGGAGCCTTTTCTTTAAAGTATCAGTGGAAGAGAAAGTCTACCAACCTTTGATCGTCTATGAACAGATTGTACTCAAGAAGAACTTAGAATTAGAAATAGAGGAGTGGAAGACTCCCCAGAAGAAAATCATGCTCTTGCACTTCATACAAAGAAAGGAGGAATATTCAAAAGAAAATTAAGACAAACATTCAAAGATGAAAAGTCTTCATCAAACCCAGGTTATAATCATAGAAGAGATGTTTCAGAAATTCAGTGCTTTAGATGTGACAAATATGGGCACTATGAAAGAAATTGTCCAACCAAGAAGAAGGGAAGACAATATGCTTCTACCGCTGACATTGATCCAGATCCACCTCAAAAGAATGAATATAAGAGAGAGGATAAGTACTTTCTCTAAACTAAACATGACTACAAACCTAAGTAAATCAATTGATCTCTAATTTTATAGTTGATTGCATTCTTAATTAATGAAGGGTATTATCCCTAGTATGGGAGCCCTCAAAGACTTGGACCATTTTCCCTAGTACGGGAGTCCAAAGCTTATTTGATTGATTATTATGCTGGACAAAAAGACATAAAAAGATACAACAAAGCAATAAAGGAAGATTCCTTCTCTTCAAACTTTAGAGAGAGTTGCTTGACCCAGAGGGAGTAAAAAACAAAATAAAAGGAAGAAAGAGATAATATCCTCAATATTCCAGAGGAAGACAAACAATATTCCAGCAAATTCATCTACTCCAGTTGATATGACCAAAGATATTACAGTGGGGCATAAAAGGCATGCCCAGGGCTCTGTTAGAAGACAAAGAAACACACAAGTCCCTCAAGGGACACCTTGAGAAAGAAAAAGAGTTTTTCAAAAGCTATCCTTCAGTCATGGGCCACTTCATTGAAGAAAGGACAAGAGAAACAGGGTATGGAAAGATGCCATAASAAAAGAATATCATCATATCTTAAAGAATGATGTATATTATATTATTCAAAGACCATAAGGGAAGTTTGTGGTAAMTTTCAAGTGGATCTATAAGAGAAAGCATGCAACTGATCGAAGTGTCAAGAAATACAAAGCCAGAGGATTCTCACAAACAAAAGGAGTTGTCTATGATGAGATACTTGATCCAGTAAGCCCGATACGCGTCCATCTGTACTACCATCCATGAGTTGGAAACTATATCAGATGAATGGATTCTTGATGAGTTTGGGTTTCAACAGGAGTGTTGTTGATCCAAACCTATATTATTACAATGTTGGTGACAAGAGCCTAATTTTGATGAATTATTCAGAAAGCCTTGTTTTTGAAAACAAGTAAGCCTTGAATTCTGATTTCAAGATGAAGGATCTGAGTATGATTCTCTACTTCCTGGAAGTATGATAGAGAACCAATGAGATTTTTCCCAAGTCAAGGAAAATATACAATGGGAATATTAAAGAAGTTCAGTATGACAGAATACAAAAACACAGTGATAGATTTGAAGAAAATGAATGATGATGATTCAGACAAGATTGATCCACAACTGATTGGATCATTGATGTATCTGGTTAACACCAAACCCGATTCATGCTATGCAGTGAATATGCTTAGCTACTTCATGAGCCAGTCGAGACAGACTCACTAGAGAATAGTAAAGCATGTATTGAGATATACATGAGGCACAATTTGATATGGTCTGAGATATGCCTCCAAGTGTGAAATTGAGTTTGCAAGGATATGCCTATATAGATTGAGCAGAGAGTACAGTGGACCGGAAGAGCACATCCAGTTGTTGTCTTACCGTGAAGTTTGCCATGGTTTCCTGATGCAACAAGAAACAAAAATTTGTGGCCTTGAGTACCACAGAAGCAGAGTATTTAGCATCAAGTGTGCGAAGCAATGTGTCTTCACAAGCTTCTGACAGATTTACTTGATCGTGAGACAGATTCTACGATGATAACAGGAGCCATGTGTAAATATCTCTAAGAACCTAGTGTTTCTTGATGGATCAAAACTGTACATAGGCCAGATAAAAAAACTCCACAGTAAACACCAAGCACTGATATATTTTTATTAATGAAAAGCGAATACATATAGTATAGGCGGACAGTTGTAGACAGTTGCAGGATAGTTGCAGACTGTTACAGTTACGTGGATAGTTATGGAGTTGAACGAAATAATTGTCGGATTAGTTAACATTCCCCCCTTAATCCGAAGGGACATTTATCATCCCAAGCATCATTCGAAAATTTTCAAATTTCTCTCGACCTAAAGCTTTAGTAAAGATGTCTGCAATTTGCTCTGAAGTGGAACAATGATTGAGATGAATGGTTTTGGCCTCAACATGATGTCGAATCAAATGATATTTGGTGTTGATATGTTTGGTTCGATCATGGAATTTAGGATTTTTGGCCAATTGTATTGTAGAAGTGTTGTCAACAAAGAGAGGCGTCGAAGTCATTTGTTTCTCCTGCAAGTCTTCAAGAATTTTCTGAAGCCAAATGATTTATTTTGTGGCTTGAGTTGTTGCAACGTATTCGGCTTTAGTTGTAGAGTTAGTAGGAACAGATTGCTTTTGTGATCTCCAGGTGATGGCTGCTGATCCAAGATTCATCAAATAACCTGAAGTCGACACCCCATGCTCTTTATCTCCGTCAAAGTCAAAATCTGAATAACCAATGAGATGGAAGTCTAAAACTTTAGAATATTTGTTGACATATTATTAAGTGCCTTTTAAATATTTGAGCACTCATTTTGTTGCTATCCAATGACCTTCACAGGGCTGATGTATAAACCTGGAAAGTATTCCTACAACAAAAGATATGTCAGGACGAGTAGTAGTAAGATAAATTAAACTTCCAACAAGTTGTTTGTAGTTTGTTGGATCTTCAAATGCACTACCTTCATTTGAAGTAAGCTTTAAATTCTTCTCCATTGGAGTAGAAACAAGATTACAGTCCTTCATCTCAAATTTGCTCAATAGTTCTCCAATATATTTCTTCTGAGAAATAAAAATGTGCTTCGGTTTTTGATCTAGTTCGATCCCTAGATAATAATGTAGTAATCCCAAATCTGTCATATCAAAAACCTTTTGCAACTCCTTTTTAATAGATGCAATATAATCATCATTATTTCCTGTGATAAGCAAATCAGCTACATAGACAACTAGATATACAATTGATCTTCCAACTTTCTTAACAAATAAAGTTGCATCATCTAGATTGAAATGCTTATAATTCAACTTGAGAAGATGTTCAGTTAACTTTTCATAACAAGCACGAGGTGCTTGTTTTAAACCATACAATGATTTTATCAATTTGCATACTTTATGCTCTTTTCCTTTAATAGAAAAACCCTCTGGCTGCAACATATAGACATCTTCTTTTAAATCTCCATTTAAGAAGGCAATTTTTACATCCATGTGATGTATTTTCCATCCTTTTTGAGCTGAAAGAGAAAATAAAGTTCTAATAGTGCCCCATTTCGCTGTAGGAGCAAATGTTTTTGTATAATCAGTACCTTGTTTTTTTGCATACCCCTTTGCTACAAGTCTTTCTTTGTGCTTATCAAGAGAACCATCAGCTTTATATTTAGTTTTATAAACCCACTTACTACCAATTGGTTTGATGCCAATAGAAGGATCCACCAACCTCCAAGTGCCATTTTTAATGAGAGCATCATACTCTTTTTGCATTGCATCTTTCTATTCATTACAACTAGTGGCTTCTTCAAAAGTAGTGGGTTCAACAGATAAATCCAACACATCCT
>JASDQU010010109.1:278499-289619 GCA_032191745.1 Picea mariana | reverse complement strand
TTTCAAGTGGATCTATAAGAGAAAGCATGCAACTGATCGAAGTGTCAAGAAATACAAAGCCAGAGGATTCTCACAAACAAAAGGAGTTGTCTATGATGAGATACTTGATCCAGTAAGCCCGATACGCGTCCATCTGTACTACCATCCATGAGTTGGAAACTATATCAGATGAATGGATTCTTGATGAGTTTGGGTTTCAACAGGAGTGTTGTTGATCCAAACCTATATTATTACAATGTTGGTGACAAGAGCCTAATTTTGATGAATTATTCAGAAAGCCTTGTTTTTGAAAACAAGTAAGCCTTGAATTCTGATTTCAAGATGAAGGATCTGAGTATGATTCTCTACTTCCTGGAAGTATGATAGAGAACCAATGAGATTTTTCCCAAGTCAAGGAAAATATACAATGGGAATATTAAAGAAGTTCAGTATGACAGAATACAAAAACACAGTGATAGATTTGAAGAAAATGAATGATGATGATTCAGACAAGATTGATCCACAACTGATTGGATCATTGATGTATCTGGTTAACACCAAACCCGATTCATGCTATGCAGTGAATATGCTTAGCTACTTCATGAGCCAGTCGAGACAGACTCACTAGAGAATAGTAAAGCATGTATTGAGATATACATGAGGCACAATTTGATATGGTCTGAGATATGCCTCCAAGTGTGAAATTGAGTTTGCAAGGATATGCCTATATAGATTGAGCAGAGAGTACAGTGGACCGGAAGAGCACATCCAGTTGTTGTCTTACCGTGAAGTTTGCCATGGTTTCCTGATGCAACAAGAAACAAAAATTTGTGGCCTTGAGTACCACAGAAGCAGAGTATTTAGCATCAAGTGTGCGAAGCAATGTGTCTTCACAAGCTTCTGACAGATTTACTTGATCGTGAGACAGATTCTACGATGATAACAGGAGCCATGTGTAAATATCTCTAAGAACCTAGTGTTTCTTGATGGATCAAAACTGTACATAGGCCAGATAAAAAAACTCCACAGTAAACACCAAGCACTGATATATTTTTATTAATGAAAAGCGAATACATATAGTATAGGCGGACAGTTGTAGACAGTTGCAGGATAGTTGCAGACTGTTACAGTTACGTGGATAGTTATGGAGTTGAACGAAATAATTGTCGGATTAGTTAACATTCCCCCCTTAATCCGAAGGGACATTTATCATCCCAAGCATCATTCGAAAATTTTCAAATTTCTCTCGACCTAAAGCTTTAGTAAAGATGTCTGCAATTTGCTCTGAAGTGGAACAATGATTGAGATGAATGGTTTTGGCCTCAACATGATGTCGAATCAAATGATATTTGGTGTTGATATGTTTGGTTCGATCATGGAATTTAGGATTTTTGGCCAATTGTATTGTAGAAGTGTTGTCAACAAAGAGAGGCGTCGAAGTCATTTGTTTCTCCTGCAAGTCTTCAAGAATTTTCTGAAGCCAAATGATTTATTTTGTGGCTTGAGTTGTTGCAACGTATTCGGCTTTAGTTGTAGAGTTAGTAGGAACAGATTGCTTTTGTGATCTCCAGGTGATGGCTGCTGATCCAAGATTCATCAAATAACCTGAAGTCGACACCCCATGCTCTTTATCTCCGTCAAAGTCAAAATCTGAATAACCAATGAGATGGAAGTCTAAAACTTTAGAATATTTGTTGACATATTATTAAGTGCCTTTTAAATATTTGAGCACTCATTTTGTTGCTATCCAATGACCTTCACAGGGCTGATGTATAAACCTGGAAAGTATTCCTACAACAAAAGATATGTCAGGACGAGTAGTAGTAAGATAAATTAAACTTCCAACAAGTTGTTTGTAGTTTGTTGGATCTTCAAATGCACTACCTTCATTTGAAGTAAGCTTTAAATTCTTCTCCATTGGAGTAGAAACAAGATTACAGTCCTTCATCTCAAATTTGCTCAATAGTTCTCCAATATATTTCTTCTGAGAAATAAAAATGTGCTTCGGTTTTTGATCTAGTTCGATCCCTAGATAATAATGTAGTAATCCCAAATCTGTCATATCAAAAACCTTTTGCAACTCCTTTTTAATAGATGCAATATAATCATCATTATTTCCTGTGATAAGCAAATCAGCTACATAGACAACTAGATATACAATTGATCTTCCAACTTTCTTAACAAATAAAGTTGCATCATCTAGATTGAAATGCTTATAATTCAACTTGAGAAGATGTTCAGTTAACTTTTCATAACAAGCACGAGGTGCTTGTTTTAAACCATACAATGATTTTATCAATTTGCATACTTTATGCTCTTTTCCTTTAATAGAAAAACCCTCTGGCTGCAACATATAGACATCTTCTTTTAAATCTCCATTTAAGAAGGCAATTTTTACATCCATGTGATGTATTTTCCATCCTTTTTGAGCTGAAAGAGAAAATAAAGTTCTAATAGTGCCCCATTTCGCTGTAGGAGCAAATGTTTTTGTATAATCAGTACCTTGTTTTTTTGCATACCCCTTTGCTACAAGTCTTTCTTTGTGCTTATCAAGAGAACCATCAGCTTTATATTTAGTTTTATAAACCCACTTACTACCAATTGGTTTGATGCCAATAGAAGGATCCACCAACCTCCAAGTGCCATTTTTAATGAGAGCATCATACTCTTTTTGCATTGCATCTTTCTATTCATTACAACTAGTGGCTTCTTCAAAAGTAGTGGGTTCAACAGATAAATCCAACACATCCTGGTGTAGTCATCAATAAAAGTCAGCAGATATTTATTACCATTTACAGATTTAATAGGCATGGGCCCACATAAATCAGAATGTATGAGACCTAACTTCCTGGAAGCTTGGGAAGTAGATCCATAAAAAGGTTGTTTACAATGCTTGCCTAAAATACAAGCATTACACGGAGAAAGTTTTCTTGGAATAGTAGGAAGCCCTTGAATACCTTGTTGTTTCATAATCCTGATACTATCATAATTAATATGACCAAAACGAGCATGCCATAATAAGATGGAAGACAAAGTGTCACTATGCTGAGCCAAAAGAGCTGAATTAGATTGAAAAGAGGATGTCCCTTTAAGTTTTAAAAGTTTGTCTTCTTCAACACCAGTCATAACAATCACCTGATTAGATGCTTTTGTTATTTCAATTATACCATCAAACATATGTCTAGAATATCCTTGTTGCCTGATATGTATGAGAGACATCAGATTTCTTTTTAATTGAGGAATATAAAGAACATCATGTAAAATATAATCAGCAAGTCCTGGTAGGCGAAGTCGAATAGATCCAATTCCTTAAGGCTTTAACTGGGACTTATCAACAAAATAAACTATTCCATCAATGTGATTACTGAATGTCTCAAAACAATATCTTCTGAAGGTCATATGGCAAGTGGCTCCAGTATCTAAAATCCAAGTGTCTTTCCAAGAAGCAAAGAAGTGCTAAAAACTTCATTGATACTAAGATTACAATGTGCAACAATATAGTTGGCAGATTCAGGTGGTTTTCCTTTGTCTGGAGGTTGTTTCTCTTTCTTCTCACTAATCCTTTCCCAAGGAGTGCGACAATGAGAAGATGTATGACCCAGTTTACCACACCTATAGCACTTAAGAGATTGTTTATCATTCTGAAAATGTTTTTGTTGTCTATCATCTTGTTGTCTATTTCCTTGATGATAATGACCCCCCCTGCCTCTAAATGGTCTCCTACCACGACCTCTGTGACTATTGTCAAATCTAGCAGACTCTCCTCTAGGTTTCTGCTCTTTCTGTGCAAGACACAAAGTCTCAACTATGGAAGTGGAAAAAGATTCCTTCTTCCCAAAAGCTTTCTCTTTTTCGGCAATTTTGTCTACAAGAGTATCAAAAGTCATGGCTTTCATCTGTCCACTAGCTTGAAGAGACTCTAAGTAGTGTGAATAGGTAGGATATAGGGATTTAATAAATGTTGTGAGTTGTAAATCAACTTTGACACCAGTTGAGTCAATATCATGAAAAAGAGCTCTAATTTCGGAAGCTAACTTCATGGGATTATTATCTTTTAGTTCCATATTAAACAACTTCATCAACAATTGTATAATTTCTAGCTCTGAATGGGAGTCGTAAAGATCTTTTAATTTCTCTAATGCTTTAAATGTTGTGGTGTTGGAAAGAATATGTCTGCTTACCTCTTCAGTGACTGAGGCAGAAATTAAAGCATGTGCCTTTTTATCTTTACTCTTCCAAATTGCAAGTTGTCTGGCATCTGTAGATTGCTCTGGATCTTTGTCATCCTTGCCTTCACAAATTTCCTCCCATAAATCATTAAAAATAAGAGTATTTTTAATTTTTCAAAACTATTCTTGGTAATTTTCTTGTTCAGAAAGAACTACTCCCACAATTGATACTAATGAAGGCATTGTAAACTAATCTCTGTAAATGAAATTCCACTTGCACAAGAAAAAGAAAATAAAATCTCACAACACTTTCAACCTTGGCTGCTGTGTAGACTGTTCACATCGGCTCCCATACACAAGCCCAGTGACTGGACGCTGGAGGGGCCTTCGGGAACTTGTTGTCCCTTCGTTCCTACACCAGCCGACTCTTCTCAAATCTGGAGTTGCTTCGCCAATATTTCATGCCCTCTTACGCAGGGACACAAAATACAGGCAACCACTCAAAATAACATGGAGTTTTAAAAAAAACGTGGTTAAAAAAAAATATCCGTGGCTCTGATACCACTGTACACGGACCAGATAAAAAAACTCCACAGTAAACACCAAGCACAGATATATTTTTATTTGTGAAAAGTGAATACATATAGTATAGGCGAACAATTGTAGACAGTTGCAGACTGTTACAGTTACGTGGATATTTAGGGAGTTGAACGAAATAACCGTCGGATTAGTTAATAGAAACATGTTGAGATGAAATATCATTATATCAGAGATATGATGCAGAGAAAAATAGTACACATGCAGTACCTTCCTACACATGAGCAGATTGCAGATATCTTCACCAAATTAACTTAGTGAAGAATACCTCCCTAGTTGAGAGGGAGTTTTGATGACTACAACCAAGACAAAGTTCAAAGTACATCCATGTGAGACTTGGCATGATGAAGAATGCCTCTCTAGCTGAGAGGGAGTGTTGATTATTGTAATTATGTGAGACATTCTCCAGTACACAAACCTGAGAGAGAGCCCCTAAGAGGGGTGTGTGGTTCCTATCTAAGACAAAGCCGGAACATAGAGATGGCCTCCTCCTTATAGAGAGTTGAGAAGAACTCCAGATGATTATCCTGTGTAACGTAGTGAGAAAGGAGATTTGTAGAGTTGGACATGCATGTGGCTTAGCACATGGTGAATGTGTGAAATCCCAAAGTACTGGATGCATCGTCATGAGACATAAATGAAGACGATGTATTAGACTCCTCTGAGCAAAGAGTTGATGAAAAAATCCAGATGACTCTCCTGTGTAATGCAGTGGGAAAGAAGATTTGTTGAGTGGACGTGCCTGCGGACGAGCATAGGTGAACGTGATCCTAGTGGCTGAGCACTAGTGAAGAAGTGGTTCTTCTGTGTAATGCAGTGAACCAGAGATATGGGCATCCCTATGAATGTGCCCCTAGTGGATGAGCACTAGTGGGTGTATAAGATCCCTTTCTATATTGTTCAAGAGTCAAACCTGTCTGTAACCCTAATTGTAATGTAAAGGGTACAGGTCGGCCCCACCTTATTATGATAGATAATTAATGTAAAATATAATTAATCTGGTTATTATTAATTATATTGTGAGTTAGTGAGGTCGGCCTTGTTGTGCCAATAGACACTTTTGTTGACAGGTTCAGTCTAGTATAAGAAAAGGTAAATTCCCCATTGCGGAATCATCTTTAGTGTGAGTTTGGAAATTTCAGCAAGTACACCTTCTTGGGAAAAGTGCGCACCTCTCTTGGGCACTAGTATTCTAGGGTTTGCAAGCACCCTCTTGTGTGCTAGGTTTTCTTTGTGGTGAAGGTCTTTCTCTTGAAGAATATAGAAAATGATTTTGGTTGGGTTTTCTTCCCTTGTTGAGAAGGGTTTCCCAGGATACTTCTTGTGTTCTTGTGCATGGTGTTTCTTCTTGTGATCTTGGATGCTGCAACATTATTGGTTATTATTAAGTTAAATGCTAAAAATGGAATGAACTTCATGCTTAACCTTGTTTATTGAAAAACTAACAAAATAAACATTTATTATAGTCAAGTTTTAGTGTATAATCAACACTGTGTGCCAACATATGAAGTAAAACAATATTTTATAAGATGATGAATATGTGTTGCATATAAAAACATCATCCTTAAGTTCTACAACTTCTATCAATTTTAATATGTAGAACACACAACGTGTATTAGCATTTGATTTTCAAATTTAACAAGTGCATTCATATTTAAGAACATAAATATACAATTCTATACACCTAGTAGTTAATAGTTTTTGTGAAGATGTCCCTAGCCTTAACTATGTTAATTTGTACATTTGTATTTTTGGCATTGCCATTAGTAAATGTTGGCCACCATTAGACATTAAAAATGTACATATCTAGCTTTAAATACTATTATAGAACAACAACAAAAATGTTGTTTAAAAACAATTTTTTAATTTCATAAGGATTTGAACCAAGGCTCTTACTAAATGATCAATAAAATTTATTTTGAATATATATATATATATATATATATATATATATAAACAAATTTTTGAAACCCACAAGATGTGCTTTTCTAATTCTTGGGCTTGGAAACATGGMACAACTTATATGGCCTTAGTTGGCTATGTGATGGATGTTGTGGTAGGCACATTGAACATAATAGTTTTTTCAAAGTAAGAATTGAATATATACTTTGCAAATATGCTATGAAGTAATTTGGGAACTTTGACTTGAAAATAAAATGATTGACTTACGACAATGTTTGTGTTTATATTCTATTAAAGAGTGAAGAGATTACGTGGCTAAAGTTATAAATAAATTAATATTATGATCAAATTTATAAAGTTGTATTAAATTTATAAATACATTATTATAGTGATAAAAAATATTTGCCCCACCAAAAGAAAGTACATGTTGGAAGGGTTAAAGATAACACCCTATGTAAATGGTAGCATAGGTAGTTGTGGAGAGATGATAATTAGAGATTAATTAATATTATCATCAAATTTATAAAGTTGTATTAAATTTATAAATACATTATTATAATGATAAAAATATTTGCCCCACCAAAAAAAATACATGTTGGAAGGTTAAAGATAACACCCTATGTAAATGGTAGCATAGGTAGTTGTGGAGAGATGATAACCAGAGATATTAATTAGATATTTGAAGTTAAAATATGACAATAAAATAAATTAGAGAATAAACAACAAATTGCACTAACATAATCAAGATGGGAAATATGATGTTTAATACAATTCAACATATATTGAGTATGAAAAATCAGATAAGTTTAATTTTCTTAGCAAATTATAACATTTTTTTTCTTGTAAAATAATGTTTTTTATCATTGTCTTGCTTTTCTTATGAATACATCATTTCATGCTATTTTCTTTGAATGAACTCATGTTAGGGGAGCAAATTGTGTTGGGATGGCTGTTAGGTAAAAATGTCGGTGAATTACAACCCTTTCCAACCAATGTCTTTTCACACTAGAGTGTTTAATGGCCATGAATGTGAACAAATATTATAGTAAAACTACTTGGTATTATCTTGATCAATGTTAATCTCCATTCACTGCTACATAAATATTAGCAAAACAATCACATTGTGGAAGGAAAAGTAAATGCTAGATTATATCAAGGGTAAATACCATTTGGACTTACTACATGTTAATCATTTAGCAAATGGTTTTTACTAGTTTTTATTTAACATGTTGTCGGGAAGGAAATCCAAAATATCTTATGATATAATGTTGATGTGAGATTTTCCAAATCTAATTCATTCATAGCATGCAGCCCACTAAAAATAACTTTGGATGATATTAGTTGTGAAGACATTATCATGCCCAATGTGTGGTTATCTCTAATTTAGAAATTGATGATTGCAATGTAAGTCAAGGGAAGAGGATCTACACCTTCCAAAAGGAATCACAATGGTGATGACCAAGAAGAAATTAAACTCTTGCTTCTACACTTTAATAAAGAATAAATTTATAAAGCAAATGGATAGATTTAATATCTCAATGTCACGCTCTACATAAATCATGTCCACTATCTTCTATGTTCAAACTCAACAATCATTTTTTTTGTGTTTTGGATTCATTTTTATGCTTTTCTTTAAAGGAGCCTCAAACTCAAGATTCACAATAAATTAGTGTAGTCTAAGTTCCTTGATACATATAACCCCTTCCTCTTTGCTAGTCAAATATGGTCCAGCTAGTGAAACCACTTGGATTTGAATTTGAAGATGAACGAGCAAGTGTAGGTTTGGGTGCAACTTGTGCCTCTTCAAGCTACAACTCAAATGCATAGAGTGCAATAGAGAAAGTCATGGCTTTTTGGAGTTTAAGTTACAGAGCATAGTCATCCATATATGCTTTGATGGTTGTCTAAAACTCTCTTTCAAATTCATCCTCTTTATCTTCTACATCAAAATCATTTCCTTCATGTTTTAAATATGTTGCAAGCGAGCTAGGACTATGCCTAATGATGCCTTGAATTTGAATTATGAAACGACATCTTTTCCTTCTAATGTGCACTATAAGTCATGTGCAAGTAAATGATGCATAAACACAATGATGTCACCAATAATTAATGTGCACTATAAGTCATGTGCAAGTAAATGATGCATAAACACAATGATGTCATCAATAATTAATAGGGACAATCATCAAAGTTGAATTCTGACAAAAAGCCACAYTATAGCATGGATGTATATGTTGGTTAAGACTTTTCTCTAGAGACCATTTTACTAYGGAGAGCATGAACATTGGTTCTATTTTAACAATATTCAATTTATTTTTTAAGCTTATAATCTTAAAAAAATAGCTTGATCAATCAAATTAGGATTGATGAAATCTTTTCAGGTTTTCAAGTCCCTCTTATTAATGATTGCAAATTGTTCTTAGCCTTGTCTTTAAATTTCATAGAGATGCAAGATTTAATATTATTGATATCATCGATTTGATTGTCTTCTTTTATGTTCCAATAATTAATCCAAGCATCAAAATCTCTCATTGAACCTCTTTTGATTATGTGGTGGCCGCCACTCATGCTAGAATCAATAACATGGAGCTTAGCCTTGTTCAACTTAGAACAATTTTTGTTTATATTCTAAATATCTAATCATGGCTTTAGACTCTATGAAAGTACATCAAAGTTCAATAAAGAGAATGTGGTAAGGAGTATTTCATTTAATTTTAAAATCATAGATTATAAAACATTTTTGCATTTGTTCAATTTTATTCCAAGGCTCACAGGAGATGTTGTGGATGCAAACTTCATATACTTATATAATACATGGATAACTAAAATCTTTAAAAAAAAAATTCCTATCACAATCTTAGAATCAACATTTTTATATCATTTTCCAAGTCATAATAAGCTTTCCAACTACCAACAACTATCTTTTCAACATTGTAACCCCAATTTAAATGCTAAAAAAATTGATGTCTAAATATTTATAAAAATATATATTAAAAGATGTTATACAAACTTAAAAAATAATTTTATAATTTATAATTATCATAATCTTAATTTTACCAATATTAATAATAAATTTATTATTTAACAAAATTATTAATATAAAAAAAAAATTAAAAAAGTAATCGGTACCTCTATCCAAACAACCAAGATAATAATTAAATAAATAAATATTAATTACTTAGTTGGAGACATTAAAGCTTTGCATGTGTCTCCAACTAAGTAACTAAATATTACTCACAGACATCAAAGCTTTGAATATGTGTTCAATTAAATAATTAAATATTGCTTAGTTGGAGACATTAAAGCTTTGTATAAAGTTCTCACTGTATCATTGTTTTCTAGAGAAAGTCAAAACTTTATTTATTACATCAAAAACTTTATGAGACGTGAAACCTATGGATATGACTCTAAACAACCAAGATAATGAAGAAGTTAAAATGTACAAATAAAGACATTTAAATATTACTTTTTGGAGACATTAAAGTTCTGACTCCATCATTGTTTTCTGAAAAGGCCAAAGCTTTATTTATTACTTGGAGAGATATGAGGACACAAACCTATAAGTATGACTCTTAATGTTGTCACGGATTGTCAAATCAAAAATGGATTTCCATTTAGTAAAGCACGTGGGCACAAGGGCCCCTCAACAAAAAACATTCATAACGTGATACCGTGTTCAGAGTAGTTTCTTATATTTTGGTGTATAGTTAATTTAATATATATGCTGATTTAATTGAGTCTTAATTAGGGTTTATACGAAGAATGACTAAAATATTAATAATATAATGATATCATATTCACATTATGGTTATGTGATATTAATGTTTATTATTAAAGTAATTTATTTTGGAGGAATTTAAGGAAAAGAATGCACATAAGCAATTTATTAAAGTGATTTTCAACTAAAGTGATAACTTTGGCTTTAAAGTTAGTGAAAAAATTAAAATTAGGTTGCGAAAAAATTAAAATTAAAATTTTAGTCATTTTAATTATTTGCAAATTTTAAATGTTTTAAAATTACGGGTATTTAATTAGGTTTGTAAATTGTAATTATTAATGATTCTTTTTAAGAGATTTTTATGTGATATACACTAGTTTAGATTGGTGCAGTTTAAATGTTTTATGTTTTTTTTTTTTTTTCAAGTGATTAATAGTGGAATCTAATCACGTGATTGTTGGAAAAATCACAATTTGATAGTGCTCAAATTGTATTTTTGAATGCATAAATTGATTTAGTGCCCTCGGAAACCCCAAGGCACCTGTAATATGTAAGTTGAGTCATTGAAAGTTGCCATTCCAACTATTCCAACAAAACCCGTCAGAAAAATATCCGAAAAAAAAGTAAAAACGTAAAACGTTTAGACTATGTTGTTTAGATTCATCTTTATTCCATATCTATCATGCAACAAGGGGGATCATATCCCTTAAGAATCTCTCTTTTGAAGTTAAGATGGGTCTATGTCGGTTATATAT
>JASDQU010010109.1:247259-270935 GCA_032191745.1 Picea mariana | reverse complement strand
TAAATGGAGGAAACTACCGGCTGAAGATTCCACTTGGGAAGATGAGTCTTTTATACAGAGGCATCCAGAGTTACTCAAGCGTTGCGGACAACACTTGTCTCAAGGGGAGGGGCATGTAAATCCCTAATATTGGCTCATTACCCCTTAATTGGGGCATATTATATTAGTAATGTTATTTTATTTATGTCGGCTTTAGGCCATTAGTTGTAATTATACCTCTTAGTCTCCTATATATACCAAGGAGATATTTTCATTTTGAATCATCTTGTACTTGAACATTTAAGTGGGGTAAAAGGAGGTTGCCCCCTGGAAGAGGCTTATTATCTGAAATTATCTCTTTTTCAAGGCTTTGAGTACTTTTTCTGAGGTTTTTCTATGCTATGTTGATATTTGGTTCTTAACAGAAGGTATGTAAGTCATTCAAATTCTTTTCTTGAATGTAAGAAAAATGATTTATGCATTACATCTTCTAACCATGGTGTAACCAAGCATCAAATGAAGAAATTTTGGGTTAAGAAGATAGGTGTGTCCATGGGAAATGAGACAAATCAGAAAGCACACCTTCCAAGTCATCCTATCAGGAAGTTGAATGGAAAACGAAGGAATTTTTGCAGTTATTGCAACATTAGTGGCCATTGGGAGAATAAATGTTGGAATATCCACCCACAGTTACATTGTAATTCGAGGGAGAAACCTGCTCCACGAAACACCAAGAAAGAGGTAGTGAAAGAGCTTGTGATCAATGTTCCTGCACCAATCTTTGAAGAAACACAGTTTCAGAAAGAGGGCACCTTTGATTGGTTGGGTAAGAAATGGTTGGCATTTTTGCAAAATTGAAATCCTTCTTTCAGCATGTTTGAGAATGAAATTATGAATTCATCTATGTCGGGCTCTTCAAGGGAGCTTGTACTTGTAAATCTATGCGGAAGCCATGTATAATGACCAAATGCATAAATCTTTCCACTATAAAGTAGGCCCATTTTGGTTGATTCAATCCAAATATCAGCATATTAAAGTAGCACTGCACTTACCTTATGAATATTATTGATGGTTGATATTGATAGTAGGATATTTCTATAGTGAATACATGTTGGCACAGGGGTAGACCTAGGGTTCAATACTCAAGAGCACACCAACAAGCCCTAATTACTGGCCCTTTCGGAAACACCTGCGAGGCAGATGCAGTCTCACCCGAAGTAGCTTTAAGGGGTTGCAGGACACAGGTGTCTACAACCAGAAGGAATGCAAGTGGATTTAAAGCAACAACACACAACAACTTAGTATTCTTTATCTTCCTACAACCTACTGCGCAAGTTATAGCTCCGATCTAACACATCATCACAATAGCAGCATATCAAATGACAAAGAACACAACATCAATCACACATAACATGAAATATATGTGGTTCACCCTCTCTCTAGGGCTACGTCCACAGAACTGTGCTTTATAATATATTAAGATGAATCATACAGTTCTTATCTGCGCTCTTAGCTGGCAGATCTTCTCTCTTCTCCTCTATGTCCCTCTCTTCCCTGTGCACCCGGCTGCAGGGTTGATCTTCGCACCTAGTTGAATATCTTACAATACCAGAAGGCTCTGCACTTAGCACTTCTCTCTCACACAACAATAATCACTCATGCCAATAACAAAACTAGAACGAACAATACCAACCATAACAACAACCCATCCCAGGTCCTTTAGACATTTATTTATAAATTACAATAGCTCTCGAACACCCTTAGGTTAAAACCTAAGTGTCAAAACCCTAGATAACAAAACCCTAAGGCGATCAAACCCTAGGTCAACTTGACCCACGTTTTCAGGGCTTCGCCAACTTGTCTTTCCTGTCTTGTTGCACGGTGATCCAAAGCATCCAACGATGGCTTTTTCCGCTTGTTGAGTTGTCCACGATCCCTCTTCCTTGTTGATCTGTCATCCTCGATCTCCTTGTCCAACGACTTGCTTTCTCTTACTTCGCTCCATATTTTCTTCTCTTCTACTCACTTCGACCCAGTCTCAGTGACTGTGTCTTCTGCACAATTCGCATTTCTCCTTTTCTGCCTTGATCTTCACTTACTTTCATACCCAAGGGCCAATAGGCCCCCAATACTCACATGTGACTCGTCCCGAGGCACTTCAGATCTGAACTTCTTATTTTTCTTCGAATTCAGACTGCACAGGGCAACCTTTTCTTTCTGCTCGATTCCTCCCTTCCTTGTGCAGACTGTCTTTTCTGTGTCTGGTACCCAGATTCAACTGCACCTGGTACCTAGACCCTTTTCCTAATGCTTTTACTAGGAGTTGTGAGNGATTCCTCCCTTCCTTGTGCAGACTGTCTTTTTTGTGTCTGGTACCCAGTTTCGACTGCACCTGGTACCTAGACCCTTTTCCTCATGCTTTTACTAGGAGCTGCGAGGCAACTGGTTGTCATAATACACTTTCAACCGGCTCCCATTCACCAACCCTTCCTTCCATTCTCCAGTCAAAGTTTTCAACTGCACAACTCCTCCTTCTGTAACATAGGCGACCTCATATGGCCCAAGCCAATGCGTTTTGAACTTTCTTGGATGCTTCATGAACTTGCTATCATATACCAATACCAGATCTCCTTACTTAAATGCCTTTTTTTTTATGTGTTTGTCATGGTAGGTCTTCTCTCTTTCTTTCTGAAATTGCTGGTGAAATCCTGCAAGAAATTTGTCTTCTTCTAGTTCGACCAACTGCACAAGCCTCTCTTGCACAGTGCCAATGTCACCCATATATGTAAAGGCTGCAATTCTCAGACTAGGAACCAAATATTCCATGGGTACAACTGCTTCTAGACCATAGACCAATTTGAAGGGGGTCTGCATGGTCAGTTTCTTGCAAGTGGTTCTATAGGCCCATAATACTGCTGGTACTCTCAAATCCCAGTCATCCATGTTCACACTGCAAATATTTGTTAGTGATGTCTCCAAGATATTGTTGAATGCTTCAACTGTCCCATTCTCTTGCGGGTGGTAAGGTGTGCTCTTCTGATGATGAACTTCAAATTCCTGAGTCAGGGCTTCAATGGTCTTGTTAATAAAATGTGTACCTTGATCACTCATGAGAGTATTTGGGCATCCAAACTTGGTTATGATATCATCAAATATGAAGTGTGCAACTGTAGTTGCACTACAGTCCTTAACTACTCTTGCTTATGCCCATCTGGTCAAGTACTCTGTCGCATTGATTATGTATCTAGCTTCTGTATGCTTCCCTGGTGGGTTTATAGGTCCCACGAAGTCAATGGCCCATTTCTCAAAGGCTTGTAAGGTTAGTTGGGGTGCTAATGACATTTCATATCTTCTAGATGGTTTCCCCCAACTCTTTGGCATACATCACAGGCTCTGGAATAATCCTTAGCATCTCTGTGTAAGGTAGGCCACAAAAGGCCAGCTCTAAGAACCTTCTGCGTTGTTTCTTTCCTTGCGTAGTGTCCTACTGTGATGCCTTCATGTGCTTCTGCGAGGATTAATGGTCTCTTTGCTTCCATAACACACCTCCTTAATATCTCATCAGGTCCCATCTTGTATAGTTGTCCAACTATAAGTGAAAATTTTGCAACGCACACCACCAATTGTTTCTTCTAAATGACTATGTAATCACAAGGTGATATTCATGTGGATAGGAACTGAACTATCTCTGCGAAGTGATCATCAACCTTCCTAATGGCCAACAAGTGTGCATCCGGTAGTGTATCCTCCAAGCTAGTAGGCTCTTCTCCATGTTCCAACCTCGACAAGTGGTTAGGACCTTTGTTCATCCTTCCTGGTTTAACCACGATCTCAAAATCATATTCCTGAAATAGCACAAGCCATCTGCATATTATCCCCCCCAACACTGGCTTGTTGACTGGGTATTTCAACGCAAAGTGATCGGTAAACATTTTAAAGTGTCCTCCCAACAAGTAGTGGAGAAACTTCTTCAGCGCATACACCATGGCTAACCCTTCTCTCTCAGTAGCGGTGTAGTTAATCTCAGCTATTGATAGCTTCCTGCTAGCAAAGGCTAACGGGTGGTCAATGTATCCTGCTCCTGGTTGTGCTAACACTGCTCCTAATGCAATAGAAGATACATTGACATGCACGTGAAATTCCTTGCTCCAATATGGGAAAACCAGAATAGGCGCAGTAACCATTTTATGTTTTAGTGTGTCGAAACTTTGCTGGCATTCTTCTATCCAATGAAACTGACAACCTTTCTTCAAAAACTTCTCCATGGGTGTTGTAATCTGTGCATAGCCTTTAATGAATTTCCTGTAATATCTAATATGTCCCAGCGTAGTGTGCAACTGTTTGAATGAAGTAGGAGGGGGCAGGTCAACTATAATGGAAACCTTAGATGGATCTACCAGCAATCCTTGCTTGCATACAATATGACCTAACAACACTCCAAAGGGTGAAAAGAAGATGCACTTCTTCAGGTTCAAGGCAATTTGACATTGTCTGCACTTGTCCAACATTAGCCTTAGACATTCAATGTGATTTTCAATAGACTAAAAACAGTCCAATCATCAAAGTATGCTTCTAGAAATTTATGTAGAAACTCCTTATACGCTTCGACCACCACCCTAGAAAAGATGGATGGGGCATTCTTCAATCCAAATGGAATCACTTTATACTAATAGGATCCCCATTTTGTTACAAATGTGGTCTTATGGCGATCTTCCTTAGCAATCCTAATCTGATGGTATCTCGAAAATCTATCTGTAAAATAATATACCTCTTGGCCTCCTACATTATCTAACACTTCGTTAGTAAATGGCGTAGGGAATGGGTCATGCAAACATGCATCGTTCATCTTCCTGAGATCTATGCATATCCTGATCTCTCTTGTCTTCTTGTCTTGTACCACCATAGGGATAATCCACTCTGACTCTTCGACAGGTTCTATGATCGCTACTTCCAACATTCTGTCGAGCTCAATATTCACTTTCTCCTTATATTTAGGGTTCAATCTCTAAGGTCTCTGTTTAACTGGTCTGACATCTAGTTTCAAATGGATCCTCATCTCTCCCATAGGCCCTTTAATACCCTTCATATTAGTGAACTTGGTTGGAAACAAGTCCTAATATTCATGCATTAACTCTGTGATTTTGTCAATAGTGGCAGCATCCCAATAGTCTCCAACATTGGCATGCTTTGGTGTTTGCTTTGTTCCAATATTGACTTTCTTGATATTGATCGGCTTTCCAATGACAAGTAGCTCAACTTATGGTCCTTCTATGTCTCTCTGGCCTTCTGTTTCAGTGATGTTCACCTTCCTAGGATCATCGTCTTCATCAACATTGATGTTGTAGCAGCCTTGTAGTTTCTGGAGGGGCGTAGTCCATTCATCCTCTTCTTGTTCCAAAGGGAGGCTAGATGCCTCCTCAAATACTTTTTGTCTTACAATCTGTAACACTTGATCTACTGAAGGATATTGGCTTTCGAATAAGAAGGTGGTTACAAAATTATGAGTCATACCTTCCCAATCTGCAGTGATGAGCCGTAGTTCTGCTTGAAGATATCAGTTGATAGAGGTTGTGTCTAGTGTGTTAATGAATTTGTGCACCCACTACTTTTGAGGAATGTTTCTCCAGGCTTCCTTGCAACTGTGCACATGGTCCTTCGGACATCTTTGACCTGTGTACCTAACTTCGCAGCCTTCTATTTGCTCCGAGAATCGCACTGTCATCAAAGTGCGACATTGTATCCAGTATGTAATGTTGTTTTTGTGTGTCCCCCACCATCTTGCTGGTGTTTGTTTCAAGGCCTCATCCATTTCCAACAATCTTTGTTGGGTTGGTACGATTTCTTCAAAGTTCAACAAGAATGCTTCTAAATGATTTAGATCGTCAAAGGTGGGTAAGTTACTTACTGTTGTGTCGATCCAACGAACTTCTCTAGTCAATCTGGCACATCTCCTTGTAGATACTTCGTACATTTTTTTCTGCCAATTCTCCAGTGTTTCTTCTGAATCTAATGAACACGCGCTCTCACTCACCAGCTCAAATTTCCATCTGTTGTAGGATTAATGTAATATTGTTGTCTGGCTGTCAATTTGTATATGTTTTCTAACTCATATGCATAGTCTTCTTCTCTGATGGTCTCTGTGTATCTGGGACCTTCGTTAGGATCCAAAGGTGCGATAACCCTAAGGCCATCACCTTCAAATGTCATTCATCTTTTCTTTAAATCAACCACAGTGGAATTATTAAAAGCCCAATCAATTCCTAACAGTGCGGGGTAAGGACAACTATCATCGACTATCTCAATGACTTTGAATTCCACAAATGTTCTGACCCCATCAATGTCTACAGGGACATGTTCCAATCTTTCGAAGGGGCTCACAGCTTGTTTATTGGCCATCCTAAGCCTGATAGGGGAATAGATCAACTTAGGTTTTCCCATCAGTGCCCAGGTCTACTTCGTGATGACGTTGACCTCTGACCCTAAGTCGAGGACCACATAGTCTCTATCATACTCTCCAATTTGAGCGTTCATGTGTAATTCTTTATTTGTCCTCCTCTTTTTGGATATTTGGTGTACTGCTCTACTTAGTAAGGGGTCTACCTTCCCTATCTCGTACTGTCTGATTAAATTTTGTATCTCTTGTACACCGCTCTCATCCTGAATCAACTTAATGCAAGTATATAAGAATTCCATGAGCTTGCTTACCTCTTTTCCTTCTTTTGGTAGAGCAGAATGATCGAATGCCGGAGGCATTCCATATTCTTTTACTTCTGGTCGTGTCTTTGATGAAGAACCTTGATCTCCCCTGAATTCTTTTCTTTCCTCCTCAAACATTTGTGTTTTTTTTCTTTGCATCAAAAGTTTGTTTCTTCTCTGCAACTTTCCTGACTCTTGATTCTTTTGTAGTCTTTCCTTGGGTCATTCTATCTTGTCCTGCAACATCACCTCCTCTAGTGATAACAACGACTCTAGGATCTGCTCTGCGAGGTTCTTCTTTGATTAGTTTTATTTACTGGTTTCCTCCTTGTTTCTCCTGAAGCTTGGCTAACAACGCATGACAATCTTCTATGACATGTTCAAATGAGTTGCAGTAACTACAAGTGGTACAAGGGTTCTAACATTCCCTTGCCAAGTGTTCTGGCTATGCACAGTTATAACAGATGATTTGTCCTCGACCTCGACCCATACCTCCTCCTCTTCCTCTTCCTCTAAATCCACCACGAGGGTTGAAGTTTCCTCTTCCTGGGGAATTATACTGTGTAGTGCTTCCTTCTTGATGTACTTAGCCTTCAATCTTATATATGTCTCTTGATCTTTCATGCATGATCTCATACGCCCTACGATCCTTATCATCATGTCCTATCGACTTACAGAACGTGCAATACAGATTTGTGGGTGTCTAAACATATTTTTGCATGTAATAGCACTCACCAGGGCGGTGTTTGTTTCTACATACCTCGCAACAGGGTAGGGTGACTTGCTTCAAAGGGCTCGTGGATCCAAATACTAAGTATTCGTGAAATAGGGGACAATGCTCCTTGTCATGGCCTTCTGGTTTTCATCTGACACACCAGATGTTCTCTCTTTTATCTTTTCCCTTGTCTTTCTTCATATCTTCGACCTGCAGAGACAAACTGGTTAGCTGACTCAAGATTTGACTCATACCTGAGCTGGATTCTCCCATAGGTGCTGATTCTAACTTCATGGCGATCTCCAGCGCCTCAGACCACAAAGAAATCTTATATTGCATCAGAGGGACTCTGATGTTTGGTAAAAGGGCAGCAATGAACCATTCCTTGTTCTGCTCATCTGGAATCTGAAAATTCAACCGGAATGTTAAGGTCTTGAACCTCTGATCGAATTCCCAAACATGTTCAGCTACTTTCTGCTTGGTCTCTTTCATCTCTGTAATACATTGTGACTTTCACTTGGGTTTCTTGAACTCTTCAATCAATGCATTATTAATCTCATTCAACAACTTAGGCTATGCAAGTCCTTGGACAAGTTTCATGTACCAGCTTAGCGCACGATCTCTTAGGGTAGTACTAAACTGATCTCTTTTAATAGCTTCGTTAGTGACATTCTTAATATTCCATACGATTTCACATAGGAACCAGTGTTGATCAAGATCTTTAGATCCATCTCCCCTAAAGATAGGGAGCCTCATCTCATCTGCCATAGAGCTTCTTAGGTTTCTTGCCTGAGTATATGCTAAACTGCTAGTAATAGTACTCCGAGGACTCTGGTGACTCTGACTGTTCTGATTGCTTAGTGTTGTTGAAACAACAAGAGGAGTAATACTACTTACTTCAATGGTCTACATAGTTCTTGAAGCTTCTGGCTCTTCCCAGCGAGGTTCTTCAGCTTCCCCATCCTTTGCCGTAGCGGGTTCTGAAAGCTCTTCGTATGTCAGATCTGCCTCTTCTCTACTATAGAAACCCTCGTCCCCGTATTTCTCCTTAAATAGATTTGCAAGAGGAACTTCTTTGAACGCTCTCCCACTGCGCATATGTTCAGCCTCTGTGTCATTGTCGCTAGCTGAATTCTTGAACATTAGCTTTTTCGAACCTGACCAACTACTGTATCTTCAAGATGTTCTTCTCATGTAATAACATCTTTATTCTCAACTTTAGAAAGTGTAAAATTTTTCCTCTGAGTCCCTTGAAGAAATATCTCTCAGCTTGGCTATATGATTCTACTTTGTCAACCGCAAACTCGATAATCTAACACATTATCACAATAATACTAAGAATACTAAGAATACTCCTATAACCTAACACATTATCTTCCTACAACTTGTGCAGTAGGTTGTAGGAAGATAAAGAATACTAAGTTATATCTCAGATCTAACACATTATCACAATAGCAACATATCAAATGACAAAGAACACAACATCAATCACACATAACACGAGATATACGTGGTTCACCCTCTCTCTAGGGCTATGTCCACGAAATTGTTCTTTATAATATATTAAGATGAAGCATACAGTTCTTATATGTGCTCTTAGCTAGCAGATCTTCTTTCTTCTCCTCTCTGTCCCTCCCTTCCCTGTGCACCCAACTGCAAGGTTGATCTTCGCACCCGACTGAAGATCTTACAATACCAGAAGGCTCTGCACTTAGCACTTCTTTCTCACACGACAATAATCACTCATGCCAATAACAAAACTAGAACGAACAATACCAACCATAACAACAACCCATCCCAAGTCCTTTAGACCTTTATTTATACATTACAATAGCTCTCGGACACCTTTAGGTTAAAACCTAAGTGTCAAAACCCTAGATACCAAAACCCTAGGTGTCTCAAACCCTAGGTCAACTTGACCCACATTTTCAGGGCTTCGCCAGCCTGTCTTTCCTTCCTTGTTGCGCGATGCTCCAAAGCATCCAATGATGGATTTTTCCACTTGCCGAGTTGTCCACAATCCCTCTTCCTTGATGAGATTTCATCCTCGATCTCTTCGTCCAACAACTTGCTTTCTCTTACTTCGCTCCATCTTTTCTTCTCTTCTGCTCACTTCGACCCAGTCTCAGTCACTGTGTCTTCCGTGCAGTTCGCATTTATCATTTTCTGCCTTGATATTCGCTTACTTTCACACCCAAGGGCCAACAATACTTGCCAGAGATTGAAGGTAATAATCAATAATAGCGCTCTTCGAGCCTATGTGAGCTTGGTATCTCTGATAATAAGTATATGTGCAGAAGACTGGATAGGAATCCATCATTCGATTCTATACATTAGAGATTGTGTTGAAGTCAGAGCAGAGCATCATGTCATGAAGGTGCAACGTTTCAAGAATTGAAACTTTTTCAAGGTAACCACTACTGACGATCTTGTTATCAGGTGACTTGCAAGTAAGGATAAGGACATTGTTTTTTCCATGGATGCAATCCTCGCTACATTGATGTGTGCTCCACGTTCAGTCTATTCATGAATGTGGTTCCTCACTTTGAATGGTATGAATTAATTTGATCCAAAGTATTCTATAGTTGATGTGTGCGCCAGAAAGATGGAAACTCAACAAGGTGTTGTTTTGACAACTGAGCTCAAAGACAATGACAACGAACTTGCAAAATTGACAACTCAAGCTCTTCTTGCAAGTGCATATGTTATAAATGTCCAAATTCATTTTCATGCACTGCAATGTCCATTCTTGAATTGCACGAGCAACTACAACAACAAATGATCCAGGATTCAAAGAAATCACTGCATCAGTTCGTAGTTCGATCCAATTTCACCAGACTTGTCATAGATCCACGTGGATTGAGGACTGTCACGGAGGTAATTTTATTGTAGGAGACTGTTCCAAAAAATTCACGATGATTCTTCTTCTCAGCAGAAAGGTCATCATGTGCATTCCCATGGGAATCGTGTTACTCGAGGTTGTCATCGTTCATGCTCAGAATCAATTTAGTATTATTATGATCTTGCGTGATTTATAAAACACGCATGAAAGGAAGTGGGATTAATCCTAGTTCCATGTCTACTATTCTCAAAATAAATGTATTGCAAAGTCTGGAGAATGTTTTGAGAAAAACAAAACAATGGCCATGTCATGCTCACCGATTTTGATCTCTCTGTTAGGTTCAAAATCTTAAACATAGCTCCAGTGGTGGATGCCACATATATAGATGCGCATTATGTTGAGTTAGAGCTATCTCACAAAATCAAATTGTTATAGTGATAAGGAGGATTGAGAATGGCGCGGGTAATCTTGGGAAACACGGGATTTGATACACTAGAGGTGTGGATGAAGGAAGCCAATAATTACAGTAGTCGAACTGTGACATCTTCCCTCAGCACACACATATTGCAACTGATCGATCCTATCAGATCCATGTATCCATCATATGCATCCATCTTCCACGTTGATGGATGCATACATATTCAACCTTAATTTCTGCATAGATCTGCACAATATCACTGTGAGTTGTTTCCACTCAAGATCTGCTACAAGATCAACAAATGTTTCGCCGCTCCCATCACCCTTGTCGATCTCTGGCGGTGGAGCTGTTGGCGGAGGAATGAGTTATTTGAGCCTGGACCCGATTCTCGTCAAAAATACGATGTGGGAATGTGTAATTGCATTCATTCATTAGGGTTTTGATGTCGAGCCATATTTTAGCCGAGAATATACCATACACAGATATTTCGGTTCTAATCATGGCAATTATCCTTTCTCATCTACATATGGTTTTCATTCATTAATAATAATCTATTTTTAAGGTCACGGCCAAGCCAGCACACCAAATTGGTGTATGAGACCCCTTTGTTTGTGGGACAAGGGACCCCCCTCTGCTCAACGATTTGACTGGTAAAGTCTACGAAGGTATACATACCCTACCCCCCTCTGGATTTGAACATGTGACCTCTTAAGAGGAAACACTTAACTTTGGTAAGCCACTATACCATAATTTCGAGCACATATATTATGCCATAAAGTGGGTTCTGATACCTTGGTTAATTCTTTGGCTGGCATGTTCTTTTTGGGTTTTACATTATAGTTTAACTCATATAAACTATTGAAATCTATTTTCATAAGGTTTTCATATGCCTAAGTTAAATTGATGGCAATCAAAGGAGTTTTGGGAATTTCCCACAACTAGTGTACATTTTTTGCTATGATGCACATGGGGGGTTAGAAAACCTTGTATTATTTCCATTTTGTGCACATGTTTGGCACATTAAAATTGAAGTAATTGCCATATAAAAACCATGAAATTGGCTTGAAGTCATCATGTAAAATGATTATGAAACATTGTAATGGATTTTTAACCATTCTTGAGTGAGGAGAGTGAAAGGCATTATTTTGCGCCTTAAGCCTTAAGCCTTAAGTGGCTTCATTTTGTAATCATTATGTAAACAGTTGAATGAGGAAATTTTCCTAAGCCATATTGGCATTCATTGTAAACTTGACCAATGAGTATGATTATAAACTCTTGGCAAGTAAGGTACTCCAAAGATGTAATACATGTATCATCGGCTATAGGTTGCAAGTTATGTAGATATGGGCTTCAACATTTCAGCTCCGAAGAACAGAGGTGAAGGAGAAAAGGAATGTGCCTTTTTCCAGACATTTTCTTTCCAACAGTTGTAGGTGTTGGCTTTGCATTCTGATTCTGAAGTACATGGGTGAAGGAGTCTTGAAGGAATGTGCCTTTTGAAGACATTTTCATACAGATAAAGTTGATACTTTTGGAGACCAAAAGGTTCTTTTGTGGGGAGCCATGATCAGGGTGGATATCCACACATGGAGGGGACTTTACTTTTTTCACCAAGTTGATTTGAAGTTGGAGACAAAGTGGTGAAAGTGGTGAATTTATGATTTTATGAGTTTTATAATCTCATGCATTTTATTAATGCTTTGTGAGATAAGCCTTATGCATTTATCATTTTATTTGATTTATGCTTTGTGATATGCTCATGCATTTTATTATGCTTTAAATGAGATTTTGAAAAACTCATGCATTTAATTCATTTTCGTAAAAATGATTTATACTTGTGAGAGAAAATGTGCCTCACATATTTTTCATTAAAATTGTAATTATGGAAATTGGTTTTTATGTAAGAAACCACCTCACACCAATTTGCTATTATTCTCAATTATAGGTTGAGAGAATCAAGGGCATGGATGAAGAGCCTTGGGTGGTTTTGAGACTCTTCCCATTATGTGCTTGAAGATAGTTTGAGATCCTACATTTATGGATCTTGTTTTTCCTCTTTTGTAATTAGATCTTATTATTGTGGATCTAGGAATTAATGCTCTTTTTTTAAGAGAGATTGAGTAAAAACTATATAGTGCCTTATGTGAGCCCTATGTAGGGGCAGATTAAGAAGGAGAGTAATGAAGAACTAATGAGGAGAGTTAGAGAGACATAGTGCTACTACTCCTAAGAACTGAGAGACTTATCCATGTAAAGAATTTTCCTTCTTGATGTATGGAGAGATATGAGTGTGAGCATTATTCTTGAATCCTCATTGAAGGAGAAGACATCTCTTATGTAATCACTTATGAGAAGGTCCAAACATCTTTGAAGAAGTAATGAAAGTGATCGGTATTCCAATTGAAGCGGGTCTGGAGACACATCCCAGGAGGGGCGAACTTCGTTACCAACATCATTTGTCTCTCTCTTTTATTTTCATATGCTTATTCCATTTTGAGTTCATGTGTTTTATGTATTATTGTTTAAAATCATGGTTAGTAATGTACTCATATGCCCTTTAATCCTTATGAAAATAATTCGTCAGAAAAGGATACTCGATTGAAAACTTGTGTAGAGTAAGTAATCGCCCATTTTCAGATCACCAAAGGTGTGGGAGAATATCAAGAAGCATAGGGATTCACTTTTTTAGTAGGTGCAGGAGGTAGAGACTGCGCTAGAGCAATAAAAAATCAGGGAAAAGAAGCAACAAAAAGACACACCAGTGAAGACTATGGAAGGTGTGCCATTAGGAGAAACAGTCCAGATCACGGCACAAGGGAGTGTAAACTTTATCATAACACCTGAGATGTTGTTCATTGACGAGGAGACAACACAGAATCCCTTGAAGGACATTGAGACATTGGACTTGGCATTTCCCAATATCCTGACAAAGGCGTTGTATAAATTACAGATTAGTGTTGCGCAATAAATTCAGTCTAGGCAAGGTACGATGCGATGAACTTACAAATAGCGTAGGAGGAAAATATCAAATTGAAGGAAGTAATCAACCAAGAAGGACATGAAAATAAGATAGCAGAAAAAAAGGTAGAAGAGATGGATAAGTACATTGGCGCAATATTTCGAACCATCCCAGACAACACAGACTCAGAGGGAGTATTTACTGAAGAAAATATGAGAAAAATAACACAAGCCTTGGAGCAGTACAAGGACCAGATAAAGGAGTTGTAGGAGTGTGCAATACCCACTACTCCTCCAGAAGTTATAGTGCAGCAAGAGAAAGACGCAAAAACATCTACAGAAAGCATAACGCAAGGGATACAAAGAATAATAGAGTTGTTGGAGAAGAGCTCTCAACTGTGGACACAACTCTTAGAAGATGGGATCTTGCAATATCTGCAAGGAAGGGAAGATAAACTGCATACAGTAATGGCAGATATAAAACAACGATAGAAGATAGTTTCATTGCCCGAGAAAATCAAGACTATGGTAGAAATAAAGATCCTACAAGAAGAGGAGAAAGCAGTGCAAGCACAAAATATTGCAAGAGAGGCTCAGTTGGATCCCCTATAGAAAAAGTCAGAGCATATGGTCGACGCAGTGAAAATGAACATAAAACAGATAGGCTTAGAGGGGGGAGAAATATTGATACCTCCAGTCACCACACAGATGGTGGAAACCATGACGGAGAAGAGAAACCAGGATAAGGAGCAATGCCAACATATAGTAGAGATGTATGAAGCACTGGCACAGGAAATAAAAGATGCATGAGTCTTTGAGTGACTCAGGATGAGTCACGATATCAATGTTGGGGGCATGTTGGCGTAGACTAATTTTTGGGAGAATCAAGGAATTTTTTAAGGAGTCAAAGAAGTGCCAAAAAATAGGGGAGCATAGCGGAATTAGAAGAAAAGAAATGACAAAAAAAGAGGAAAAAACAACACTGAGAAAAGCAGTGACAAAGTGGACAAATTGTTGCGGAGCAGTTGGAAAGTGGAAAAGTGCCGACTTGGAGCAATGGTTGGATCGAGGACCATCCGATATTAATTCAAGGAGAAAGTGGACAAACCTAATTCTCTTAGGGTTAGGGTTTTTGTAAGGGCTTTGCCCCATTTTATTGTATAAGTAGAATGTATTAGGACGATGAGAGGGTTGTCCTTTTTTTTGGTGTGTGTGTCTCGTTGAGGTTGTATTAGATCCTTTCATTGAGTAAGAGGTCTTTTTGAGAGATTGGTGAGATCTGTGGAGATCGAATGCAATGGGGAAATAATTGTACAGTGCACAACACTAGATTTTGCAAGAATATGAATAAAGAGCAGAAGGGACAAATTTGTGTGAACGTAACCTAGGAGGGGATGAACCATAGTATATATGTGTCATGTGTGTGAATGTTTCATTTCTTACTGTTATATTTGAGTTATCTAGATTTATGATAAGTATGATAATTGTTAAATGTTATATTACTATGCACTAAGGAAAATATCCTAAAATCTGCAAAATATCACTAAATAAATTAATGTCATAGCTAGTGTTTAGATCTAAAGCTTATGGAATAGTAGATGAATACCTATCATGGAATACATGCGGCTATAATGGTTAATGAAGTCTTTTTGGAATATTAGTGTAACTAAGATCTAATGGGGGTTTGAGGGCTAGCAGAGAGTAGATCCAATACATATGAGAGAGAAACACATCCCATCCTAGGGTTGTAGACATCTGAGTCCCATGCCCACCCATTGAAACCATCTCAGTTGAGACTGCACAGTGCACTTTGTGCATTGTGTTGCCTTCTGGTATCCAGAAGGGCTGATGGAAGAAGGGAAGTTGGTAATCCTTTAGCTATAACCTGGGTCATCTCATAAGTAAACCAACATTGATGATATCTTAGATAATTTTACACCTATCTACATATTTATATTTTCATTTGCAAACATAAAAGTGGTTGATGTGTAAAAGAGGCAAAATCTACATTGTAAATTGTAAGACCAAAACAATAGAAAGTGACCTACTAGAAATGCATGTCCATGCTTCTATATGGCTCCAAATTTAGTGGTCTTAGTTTTGGGGTGAATTTAATAACATTCTAAACCTATATATGTGATTTGAAGGGCATTTTCAAATGAATAAGGACTCGTACCTTGAACCAAGATTCAAGACTTTTTGTAAAATAGAGGGTAAAACTGTCTTACAATAAAATGCATGCTTAAGACTCATATGCCCTCACAATTGAGTGGTTCAAATTGTGGATTTTGTATTTTATCATTTTACATACGTTCATACCTTTATTTTTGTATTTTGAAACAAAACACCCTTTGCTGTGCATAAAGGATAAAAATTGCCTTGTAAACGCAAAAAAATGCATAAAAATTCATGAAAATAGGGCATGATGAAAAATGCACACCCTAGGAAGAAACATCCGTGTATGGTGTTGGTAATTTATAAGTTACAAGATAGTGGATATGTTATAAAATCTAAACACTATATAGTAGGGTGATTTGTGCCTAGAATTAGTAAATGGTTGAAATATAAATTGGTTTGGGATTACATGCATGAATAAATATGTATTGTTACATTTGTAACTTTGAATTGCTTTAAAAGTTGCTTCTAGTTATTCACAAAGAATAACTAGCAAAAATACAACAGCATAGAGCATTTCAACTTATCGTGCTTGAAGCTTCCTATTTTCTTCTAGAAATTCTTCAACCTCTTGATAATTGAAAACTTTTTCCTTAGGTAGGTTTGGTTGCTCAGTAATAGGAATTATTCATATTTCTGCATCATCTGACATAGATTGCCAAAAATGAATTATAAAATTAAAATGCAAACTATTTACATTAAAAACCTCTAATGATAAAGGAGACCTTACTCTGATAGGAATGTAAACTGAACCTTGTATAAAAATTTACTACGAAGCATAACTACATAAACAAACTAGCATAATTCTTGAAACTGTATTTGTTTTTCTAGGACATATGCAATCATTAGGGTGAGACAAACACCCCACAATTCCTGAATCTGTGTTTGTTTTTCTAGGACAAATGCAATCTTTACAATGAGACAAACACCTTGCAACATTATAATTGTAAGGCATCCATAAAATTATATTATTTGCATGTAGATATACATGTCACAATAGCAATCATATCACCATGAAACACTAAAGTTCTATGAGCTTCAACAAGTTCTGCTTATTCTTATTTCTAGGAATGTATGATAAATGGATAGGAAAACTAACATTTCTAGACTGATAAATAAATATTCCCACCTTGATGGTAGAAAAAACATAACGCTCACAATTATTAACCACTACATGGGCATTGTTGACTTGAGATGTGTTAAAATTGTTTTGCTAACTGATTAACATGTTCCATGCTAGGACTGTTTCGGAGGGATTAAGAGTGGAGATTTCAAGGAACCTCAAGTTGTTATTTAAGACAATTGAATACATTAGATCTTAGGGTAGTATTATGATCAATAAAATTTGGAATGTAAGGCATTTTCAAGGCACATGACCATAGTCAATAGAGGTTAAAAACAAAGTTATGTTCTAATATTGAATATACATAATTTATCATCAAAGAAAACTACCAGGAAATGACATCAACAATATCAACATGAAT
The DNA here is from genome assembly GCA_032191745.1 of Picea mariana. NCBI lineage: Eukaryota > Viridiplantae > Streptophyta > Pinopsida > Pinales > Pinaceae > Picea > Picea mariana. Next base: position 253,668 of record JASDQU010010109.1, on the reverse strand, counting down.
CTTTGGCAATAGTGCACATACACTAACTAAAATGGAAAAAATAGTACTACATGCCCACATATATGAGCTCATGAGGCAAAAAATTTATAACCACATCACACATAGGCTAGTTGTTAGTTCCATTTTCATTATGAATACCTCCATAAATCATTACAGAATAAAATGTTATATGACTAAATAATAATTAAATAAATAAAGAGACATATCAACATGTATGAGACTCTAGAAAGATTAAAATGGAATACCTAAATGAGATTCTCTTGGTTTCAAGAACAATTTATTCTCTATTGAACAAAGCCAACCATGTGAAGGTGGAAGTTCATTTCCCCCCTCCCCCCTCTTGCATCACTTTCAATTCCCCATACCCAATCTATCTAATGGAAATAATTGAAAGTGGCATAGTACAATTCATGCATAGAAAGTAGAAAAAAAAAACTTAAAGGTAAATGAAATAAAGAATGTGTGTGTAGATATGTGGTTTTGTACATACAAAACATATAAGATTCATCCATAAGAAGGTAGAAAAACAAAAAATGTGGCAACAAATAGTTTATATTAATAAATTTTATCATCAAAATGTGTTTCCATTATACACATGTCTCATAATATACACAATCACTTTTTTTTTGTTTCTTAGTTTGTATATATTTGTTGATTGGCTCATCATTTTATTGATCCCTTTTAGTTTTTGGGCCCTCTCTTGGTTCTAATTGATTATGCATGCTCTGATGCATTCAACATCTAGTCATGTACTCTCCATGGCATGCAGGCTACTGTAAAGGGGCATCTACTACAATAAATAAAGGGTTAAAATGACATGGTTAGTTGTTATTCACACATGTAGTTCATTAATACAAATATCATTACAATATTTTTACCAAGTTGACTATTCGAGACCATTGGTTTGGTTTCCATGTGCTCATGCTCTCTCCAAGCATCCTCATCTGCATGCTCTGCCATTGAAACAAGAAAAGTTACAAGTACACCATCTACAAGTAATATTAATAATTGTGATCCATAATTTTGATTTATAGTCATACTACTATCATGGTTGGGTTGCACACCACCATCATTGAGATTCACTTCATTGTCATGGGGTTGTTTTCCACTCTTGGCATCATTTTTGTCGTTTCTCTCTTTCTTAAAACAAAAAAGACACATTCATTTATGGGTGAAATCAATTATGAATAGGTTTGTAATTAACAGTTAAAGTCCATTAATTTTACTTACGATGTTGTTCAAAGGAGAAGATTGTATTTGTTCCATGCTTTGTCAATGTTCAAACACGACTTGAAAGATGAACTTGAAATCAAGCTAGATGTCTTCTTCAGTGGTCTCTATTTTGTAATGAGTCCCCTGCATTGCATAAGATCACAAATTTGGCTTATTGGATGTAATTAAATAAAAGTTGGATGATGATAGGAATGATATGGTTTAATTATTTTCTACTTATAATTCGGTATTTTAGTTTCACGTTACCACCCTTGCCAAGTCGATGTTTCCTGTGTTTTTCTAGTCCTGCCTTGGTTGCTTTGGATGTGTTTGGGAGCATATAGAAAGTTTCAAATAGGTTCGATACATAAATTTTTATATAGAATTAAAGAAAATTCAACATATTAAATTTAAAATGTTTTATACCTTCCTAGACCAGGTGGCATCTTTCCATATTTTCTTATTGTCTTCTCATTTGCATCCTCCATTAGATACTTCCACTCACTCTCGAGAATCATTGGAGAAGTATCATACCTAGGTTTTTTTTACAAATGAACTCTATATTGATCCCTCACATATTTAAACTATGTAGCGACCAATGAGGTGAATCCACTTTTGTTGAATGATTCACCAAATAGGCCAACCAAGTGGTCAATACAATCATTTTTCAAATTTGCATTTTGAGAATTCCATAATGTGCATATGGTGGGCCCTAAAATATGTAAGGCCTTTTCATTCATATGCTTAAAAAATGTTGTTTCCTACAAAACAATATGACCATTAATTTAAATTAATCAGATAGATGCACATTTCAATTAGATAATAGGAAATAAATAATACATTCATAAATACTTGGGATTTTTGGTATCTTGATCAGAACAATGTTCTCATCCACCAAAAAGGTAACTAACATTGTTCCCTTGCTGGTAACATGTGTTGATCCATGAAAGGAATTTCTAGAATCACCAATTGGGTCATCTCCACCATCATGTGCATGGTATGGTGTGCACTTGGAGGGTGTGTCATGGGCCCTAGAAGGGGTAGTCATAGGGATTTCAGCCACAAGTAGAGAGTAAAATAAACTCATGGGTATATGGCTAGTCATACTAGGAAATTATGTTGTTGGTGCATCGTTGCTACCAACACCAACCTCACAAGTAGGTTCATGAGCAGCTCCAAAAAATCCTATAGAAAGAAAAAGGAATTGTTCATATCGTATAAAAGTAGCAAGCCAAAATTCATAAATAAATATATGTGATAAATAACCTTTTTTTACATATGGCACTTACCTCATATCGTTGTATATATTCCATCAAAACTCTACACCTTTCTTTGTTCTCATCCATTGGTTCACACCTAGCCAATACAATAAGTTGCTTGTTTTCCTTTCTCAGATATTTTTTAATTGTCTTCATCAAGTTGATGGATTCAAAAAATTCATCACTGTCACCCATATTGTCAACATCAAGTGTGGACAACTACATATATCAACAAAAAAACATGTTAATTCAATTATTAAAACAATAATAGAAATCACTTTAAATGGATATGGATATTGTTAGTCATTTACCTGCTCCGAGGTTGGTTCCTTTCCACTTATCCCATTTCGTTGGAATGGGATAAGTTATTCCTCTATATAATCCCAATGGGATATTCGAATCCACCAAAGATACAATAGGTATTTGTAATCAATTAGCTTCGAGTATGGCCGAGTACTCCCTATCTGCATTCATTATTGCTACACGATCTGGTTGTTGGTCGGATCCTCCAAAAAATTTAATCTTCATATTCCTTCAACATGAAAGACAGATCTTTCTCGGAATCATAAATAGATTCATACTTGAAGAATTGGTCAAAAAACCCCCAATCCTCCATTGATAATCATTTATACAGCTCCGATCGATTTTCGTCGCCATTTGTTCCACTATATCATCGGATAACGAATTGATAAACATATTAATATGTAACAACTATCAACTATATGCAAATAAAAAAAATAGTACTTTCACTAAATCATAATTAATATGGTTTAATAATGAATTAGGTTGATAAGGGTAAGATCATAATGTTGGAATGATAATTAATGGTATACATGATAACAAGGTATGAGCTTGGCTAATTCCACGTATATTTTCTTCAGGCTTGAAACTATAATAGATATTGTGGATATAAGTTTAATGATTTAACACATCAATATATATTGAAAACAACTGCGTTTGTATAATCATCAAGTGAAACCACAATAAAATGTTTCTATATCCAAACTTTGTATAATTATAGAATAGGTTTTCTTACAAGAAAGTTCCAGAAAATACTTTTGACATGAAAAGATTGAACTTTAAAGAAAGAAAAATAAAGATAAGTTAACAATGAGTTGGTCAAATAGGGGATGAATCCTCCATGAAGTAACAAAGTTCATTAAACTAATACTGAAATATAAAAAATGATAGGAAAGATTGTATGAAGCAGGTTCATGCATCCTTTGAACGATACCTCTACTTCCTTCTTCATTTGATTATATATTCTTCTTTAACCATTATTGATTAACTGTTTCTAAAATTAGATATAACCAATTCAGACTATCTTTACTCATGCGTTCCTTTTCTTTCGTTTCTTATTCACATCTACTGACATGGAAGATGGGACTGACATGGGTACTATTATTAATGTTGTCGTGGTAATTGATGATGATGTTGACGCTGATGTGGCAACAGAGCTTAACATTGGAGTTTTATTCCTTAGTCTTTCTATTCGTTGCCAATCATCTCCCTCTGGAATTTTATAACTTAACATTATGCTACGTGATATCCAATTTAGTATATATATCATAGCATGTAGGGGGTAAATTCCTTTGGATTTTTTTAAGTGTGATAAGAAATGTAAATTCATTAGATAACTATTGAAATATAAGTGTCCCTCGAATAGGACCACCCCTGATTATTCCAAGAACAGGTAACCTAAGTTGGAAGGCGTCATGAAATCTGGTTCTGAATTGCTATCCAAAATGAAAAATTTCTTAACATTTTCTCTAAGTTGTCTTAATCAAATTGTTCTTGAAACTTAATGTACTGACATTCATTATAAATGATGTTCTATCTTTTATTTCCAAAACCTAGAGATCTATACTACTTAGATGATTTACAATTTTTATGACATCACTAGCAATTTGTACCTTATTTCCTAACTTTTCCCAAGCTCTCTTCACCTTTAGAATCATATTTCTTTCTAAGTTCTTTGTTTCTTGTAGAACATCAAAATGAGTTCTTAGTTGTTGCATGACTGATTTTATTTGATCCCATATACAATGTTTGACCTTAATTAGATACTTTCTTGTAGAAATTTTATGATCATAATTCTTTTTCAAGTCTTCAAATTCAATAATTTTCCTACAATTTTAAGATAATTCAGTATCCTTATGTCCTATATGAGCATAAAGTTGTTCTACTAATTTATTTATTTTGTCTAATTGTTCTTTTACATCAGCCTTTTCTGAAATTTTATCATGATATTCAGTTTCCATTATCTGAAGCCTTTTCTCAAACTGTTGATAATTCATTCCTTGGTTGAATAATTTGTCCTTGGTTTGAAGTTGTTGAGATTTCCTCAACATCAAGAATAGTTACTTTTTTAGCTAGCTTAATTGATAATGTTGCTACTTTTATTCTTTAAAATTTTCAATGTTTTCTTACAGTCTTGCATTTTGTTCTCGAAGACTTTTAATTTGATATTTCAATTTATCTTTTTCCTATTCCAACTCCATTATTTCCTTGCTCTGGCTATGCATAGTGGCATGCATATTCATCTTACCTCTAAGGTTCTGAATTTCTTTATCTTGTTGCTTGATCATTCAAGCTATGCTAGACTTATTTTTTGTTGTTGTCCCCAGACGGATTAGTTTTTTCTCTATATCATTTACTACAACTAATCATGCCTTGTTGGTTTCCCTTTCAACCTATAACATATTTTCTAATTTACCAATTTGTATCTTCAACTTCTTGACATTTATAGATGTTTGAATCAAATATTTAGCCACCATATTTCATGTTTTCTTATGCCACTCAATATTATATTCAGGTGGCAAGATATTTAGATCAAAGGTGAACTTTGTTGTGTCATATTCATTTGGCATAAGATCTCCTTCAAGATGATCAACTTTGGGTTGAAGAATGAATATCTTGATTATACCTCTATCATAATCAATCGAGGATAACGATATATAAGAAGAAGAACCTTCATCAACCATTTAAGAGTATAAATTATGCTTAGTTTGTTTGGAAAAAAAATTGTCCATCTTGATTTCTACAAAAATATCAATCTCCTTCTTAGAGATTGTAATTTGTTTTGATGCTTCATTACTTTTAGAATCATGACAAGATGTAATGTGAGTAATTATAACAATATATTTTTCAATCTATTTTAATTTTTTGATTTCTTTTCTAGCTTCAAGATATATTTTTTTCTTCTTAGTTGAAGGATCTTCTAGGGTATCTTCTTCCATGGATTCATATACTCTATTCCTTTGAACGTCTTCCTTTTTGGGAATAGACACTTTTGGTTATTACTTTATCTTCTTTCATCTTACTTTAATATCATAAGTTGAACCAGGTTCAGATTTGAACAAGCTTCCAACAAAATCCCTCTAAAACAATCGACCCTTCTAGTAAACCAGAAGGCAATGCAATGCACAAGATGTACTACACAGTCCCATCCGAGACAGTTCTATGGGTGGCTGCAATGCTTAGATGCTTGCAGCCTAGGAATGAATGGGGATCTTCGATTAATCCTCGGTGACTTTTTATCATTCACTATTTCATACATCTAGATTCATTACACAATCATTCTTACTTGTCCATGTAACATATCAGATCTAACTAATTCCTTTCTTCTTTATCTAACATCTAATCATCAATATAAAAGAAGATACATAACATTCAGTTACACAATGCAGGTCTATTTTGGTTCACCCCTCATGGGCTACGTCCAAAAATATTTGGCTATTCTGTTGCACACACCTACCACACTTAGAGGGGGGGTGAATGATTGTGGGGCTCTTTTTCCCAAAACTTCCCTCTTGCACAAAAACTCATCAATTAGCATTCAACATTTATTCATTACCCATTGTTTTCATTTATAACCAGTTAGATGTGAGCACATATCAGCAATATATCATCAACAAGTCATCACCACAATGAACACA
>JASDQU010010109.1:190820-231256 GCA_032191745.1 Picea mariana | reverse complement strand
CTCTGCAATGCTCTTCGTCATTAATAACACATTCAATATCAGGTTTTTTTCCCTTGAAGAGAAGTTGGATCTTATTACAAAATTTTCAACTACGAGTGTATATTAAAGAATATAATTAAATCATGATCTAGAAATCCATGTGCCAAAAGATAATTTGATTAGAGTTTTATGTGTACTGGTGTATTTAAATTTTACAACTATTGGAATATAGTGGTGGGAAGTGATGTGATATTGAACCACTAGTGGTATCTAAGTGTTAATAAGTAGTTTTTGGATATTTACCTTTCCTCCCGACAACAATCATATGACTCCATGCACACTTCAAGTGGTTTGGTGGTATTGGGATTTTTAACTCCATTAATAATCATTCAACTTTAATTCATGAGAGTTATCACATCTATTGATTACATTTCATATCAATCGTTGGATCTAGGTGCTATAATTTTTATGATTTAGCACTCACACTTTTATGTTTTATTATTTTGGACTTCACTCCCAGACACAAAGGGATTAATTTAAGCTCTTTTTTCATTAGATTTTAAAATACCCCCCTTTAAATATGGGAAATTGAAGATATAAAGGGAATTAGAGAATTAAACTATGTTCAATATAATTATAATATCAAGTTACAACACCATGCATGAAAACTTCTTTTATTTTACAATGTGTCATCCCCACTATAATCTCGAGTTTAATTAATGCATAATGTAGATATAATGTATGGCTTTGGCCAAGCAATGCATATGCGAATTGTATTTCTAAATTTTAATAAATAAAATGTGATGCCAACTACTAGGGGACATGGACACATATGGGGGCTGATTAATCCACATGAATGGATGTGTCTAGAAAGGGGGTTTTATCCATGAGTTTAGTTCCCAAATCCTTTTTCTTGATTTTAATGTTTTGAGTGAACCTTCTATTTTGTTGTTGAGTGTTTCCAAAGCTAATAGTTGAATGTCTGTAAGAGGGTGGGTGTGAGGATTCACATCCCATAGTTATTGGGAGAATGGGGCTGAGTATAATAAGTTTGGGGAAGAGTGTAAGTAAAAAAAATAACAAAAGGAGAGGAAATTTGTATGGCCAAAAGGGTAGTTTTAGACAGTCATGATTTTGCATGGAAAAAGACAAAAAACAATAGAGGAGAGTTCACTGGAGATGGAGAAACAATGGAGGGAAAATTTGGAAGGTTTTTGGAGCTGAAGACTGAAGAAGCAAGTTGTCAGGCTTGTAAAAGAACTAGGTTGATAGACCTGGAGAGTGAACTCTTGTGAGAGTTGCATTGCAGCAACAAGATTTCTATTGTTTTGTTTCCTGGTAGTTTTCCTAGCAGTGAATTTCCTTGAGTTCCCAGTAGTGATATTATTTATTACATGTGACAAAGAGACACTGATAAATGAAAGGGACACCCTAGGGACTATGAGTAGTGAAGGAGTACATTCCTTGGGTTGGGTAGGTCAAGAGGAATAGAGCTAGAAGAAATTTGAGATAGCTATAGGATAATGCCTGTGGGTTGTGGGATTATTTTGTGGATTCCTATCCCCAACTCGGAGGTGACTTAATACTGAGATCTAGAACAACAAGTCTATGGTTGGGTGGAATGTTCGTCCCAAGCAGCTGGTTGCACAAATGTTTAGAAAGATAAGTGTTTTATCTATTTTTTGAGTTATTTTATGAGTTTAACTATGTATGACAATGAATTATATGTTGTTGTGATAAATTTATTAGTCACATTCATGTTAGTTAGCATGTTGTGGCTACATTTAAATAACAGTATCATCAAGTGGTCAAATCTATGTATTTCCCTGTAGCTGGTAAGCTATAGGATATTTTAACAGAAAATTATATTTTTATGTGTATTCTACATGTAATAAACCTTAGTCAAGCTAGGAAACATTACATATTGGTCTCAGAGATCAAGATTCAACACCACGCTTGTATGGATTGGGACCAATATGAATTTGTAAGAAATTTGTTGTTACATACTTTTACCTGCGATGGATTTGGGGAAAATGGTGAAAACAGAGTGAAATCCCCAAATTTATGAGTGTATTCGAGTTAATTTACCTCAAAATAGTCGAAGAAAGGATTAATTATGTCGATCCGTAGGTTGGAAAGTTAATGTTGTCCCGAGAGATCAAACTTCACATTTTAATGGTGACTGAAGAGTTGGAAGATTGATGGCTTAGATATTTTGGACATTAGGAATTGATAATTGAGATTAATTGTAGAATGAGTCAAAACTTCCAAGTTCACCAAAGAAAAATTTCATGGAAATTATAAAAATAAAATTAAAAATGTATAATTTTTGGAATTTTTGGAAAAATACCATACAACGTTGATGTGGATTGTACCATGATGTGGATTGACAGGGTCTAGAGTGGAAGAAGGCAGGGGTTGTGGTACATAGTTTAGTGAACCAATGAATGATATCACTTCGATCTTCAAGATCGATAGTCTAGATCGAATATGGGCTTGGGACAAAAAATACTAAGTCTACAGTCTTCTGGGAGAAATAATATGTGAGAAAAAGGCTGCAGGAGAAAAGTTGTGGGAAAAATTCTGTCGAAGAAAAGGCTATGGGGAAAAATGTTCGTGAAGGTAAAATCCTGATAGGATTGCGGGACATGGTCTACATGAAAGTATTGATGACAAGTAACATGAAATCCCATAGGGAATAGTCCACGAAGATTTTATTGGTAGGCTTACAGGTTGCAAGATATGGGAAAAATCACAAGGCAAGGTTAAGTCATCAACCCGATGGGAAAATATGACGAGAAAGAATCTGATAGGATCATGGCTTATGGGTCATGGGAAGGTCTTGACTATCTTCTTTTGATAGCCTAAGGGGAATTTTCCGTGAAAATTTTCCAAATAGGATTGCAGGTTGCGGGAAAATCCTAACTATGTGCTTTTGAAAGCTTGTGGGAAAATTTTCGTGAGAAAAATCCTAATAGGGTTGCAGGTTGAGGGTTGTAGGAAGGCCTTGAATACGTTCTTTTGGCAGTTTGCGAAGAAAAGCATAGTAGGATTGTGGGTTTTGGTAAATATTAATTATGTTCTTTTAGTAGCCTGATAAGAAATTTCTGCAAAGGAGAGACTGATAGGCTTGCGAGAGGTTTGGACGATGGCCAATGGAGGAAAATGATGGATGTTGATGATCCGAAATTTATCTTTAAATACTTGGCTAAGTTTTAAGCATGTTCTCAATTACCAATTAGGAATTAATGAAGGAAGAAGAACTTAGTGAGATATTATAGCAGGCAACATAAAGGAAAACAGATCATAATATAAGCACAAATAACAACAAACTATAACAACCAAGTTGTTAAAAAAGTTCGGCAAGATTGCCTACGTCTCTGGGCCTTTGTCTTAGTGGGTGAGGCTTTCTTATTTCTTTTCAATGCTTCAAAGTACACGAGAAAAGTGTCAAAAGGATTACAAATTGGTCTGGTTTTTCTGCTCGACCTCAAGAATCCAACACAACTAACGACACTGAAAACGGTTGAGCATAGCTACTGGAATTGGCCCGCAAAGTTCGCTTCCTCAATGGCTTCCCTACATAAAAATGGCTTCAAGCTTCATAAAATCGTCATCATTCTACCAATCTGAACCTACCTATGCTGCTAAGAACCTATGGTTTATATAGATTTTGAGTTGGTATCCTCCTCCCAACTTCCTCCCAAGATCTGGCCTCAAATCGGACTCCAAATCCCCCAATAATGGGCAAAATACATTAAAAATCATAAAAATATTTAATATATAGTTAAAAACCCATATTTGGAAAAAATCAGGGTGCAACCCCCTTTCTCCGAGCTCTTGGGCATATGGGACGCACCATATGACTAAGCGCTAGGTGTTGGCCCCTAACCGTTTGTTCAAGCCCCCCAAACTTAGGTCGCATGCAGGTCCATGTAGCCTTGTCCTCAACCCTTGTGTGCCCTCCTGCTGGCTTGGCTCCTGGTTCGTAGCCCCCTGGTCGTAGACTAGCCCCCTGCCGACCGGGGCATATCCCCTAAACCGCCAACGCACCAACTTTAAAACTAAAATCTGCCATTTGTTTGCACAAGCACCAATTACGCCCAAGTGGCTAGCACATGTGGTTAGTCTGTTGACCATGCCAAGAGGTTAGGGGTTCAAGCCAAACGGAGTCGCCCAAATTTTTTGCCTTAGCTAACATTGGAAAAATTCCGGGTGCCACATGGAACCCTCTGATTCGGACACATGTCACCCTATGATTGGATCGTACAATCCAGTCAGCACACAGTCAGTATATAATCAGCATGCACAGTCATCTACCACATCACCATCGTACAACCACATCACCTGTCAATTCAACTGCCACGTCAACATCCGTACAACCCAGTCACCTTGCCACATCAACATCCATACAACCTAGTCACCCTGCCACATCAGTATTCATACATCCCAGTCACCCTGCCACATCAACATACGTACAGCCATATGTCATCCATACTGCTACGTGTCGACCTGTCATTGGGCCATGTCATGCACAGACTACCATGTGTCATCCGTACATTGCCACGTGTCAATTCTGTACTGGTCCAACTCAGCTCGAAAATGCCAAAACTGAGTGACATGTGTCACCTCCTGATTCTTCCACATGTCCTATAGAGGTCATCATGATGTAACCTGTCATACTATTGACGTCAGCAGTACAACCTGTTGACTTTGACCAGTTTGACTTTTTGCTTGTTTGGGAAATCGATCAGAACGCGATAACTTTCGCATACGATGTCCATTTGCGAAAAAAATTATATGGTTGGAATCAACGCAACAAGACTAACACAATGACACTAGTTTATTTTGATTCCTATAAATTTGATTTTTAGGCCTTCCTGGATCCATTTTTGATCATGCCTCCCCACTAAGACCTTTTGGTCCTCCAAAAGGGTATTAACCAGTCATCAAGTGCGGAATAGGCCACCCCACTTGACCTTAGTCTTTCAACTATGTCATGCGCATCTATCACATCATAATCAATTGAAAAGCAATCATGACAACTGACAACATATTGTTAGCCACTTGTACTCTTTCACATCTTACTAAAGCCACCACCATCCATGTTGAAAACATTAGCAGTGATAACAACATAAATATGACTGCAAATGAGATAATATGTTTGATGTGCTTGCACGACATTAACTTATCTTGAAGAAAAGTATGATTGAACTTCCATTCTACAACCATATCATGTTCATTCTTAATATCAATTGCTTTACTTGGCACAATTATAGGTGTGTTGCTTGCATAAATTGCCTTGTTTAATTGTTCCATTGTTTGGAGAGACTGATTTTCTTTTATGTGATGAGGATGTACAGCATATTAATTGCCTTCTTTAGTTAAGTGATATTGATTTTGTTCCCCGTAAAAGATTTATTTGAGATCATACAAATAAGGGTTGCCTAAGACCATTCCACATTCATTGAGTGGCACCACATCACACGTTACCTCATCCACACACTTTGATGAAATTGCAAACGTTAAAGTGCATTTATTTGTTATGTGCAATTTATGATTGTTTCTTATCCATTTAAGTGAGTAAAATTTATGATGTATCTTAGTTGTCAATCCCAATTGTTTAACCACTTCCTATGAAATCAAGTTATATTTAGATCCACTATCTATCAATGTATAGATCTTAGTATGTTTCATTATCACCCTTATGTGAAACAACTTACTTCTAGAATCATATCCATCACCAATTTTACCTGTCAAACCAACTGTTTTGATTTTAGTCTCATCATCTAAAACATATCCCAAGTCTGTTGGTCATGTTGTTGTTGCAACTGTTTGCCTCCCTTTCGTTTCTTTAAACCACTTTGGTCTCTTCTCTGAATGTAATTTCCAGCAATGGTCATCATCGTGCCCTTCTTTCTTGCAATGCTTGCAAGAGAGATTCTCTTCCTTTCTTGTCACTAAATTTTCTTTCTTTCCATTCCCCTTTCTTTTGTCCTCATTCCTTGAAGATGATTCCCTTGATACACCAACTCGTATTTTCCCTACTTCAATGTATGTTTCTTGAACATAAACCTCATCAACATTAGTAGGTCCTAACATAAATACAGTGTTACGAATATGTGCAGGTAAACCTCATATATACTTCATAAGAGTTTCTTGGGTATGTAATGGAATATTTAACATTAATGCCATCTTACAAAATTCATCTGTGTATTCTTTCATTGTTTGTCCTTTTCTTAGTTCAAGACTTTTCCATTCAATTAAATCCTTCTCTTTATAACCCAAAGGATAAAATTGCTTTCTAAGTGCAAAAACAAAATCTTTACGTGATGGAAATACATTACCAACTTGTTGTGTGTCATTTTGCAACTTACTCTGCGACCAGATGAGTGTTGTACCTGCAACACGAAGTGATGCCAACTTGATTTGAGTTGCTTCATCTTTGATTTGTTGCACACTACAATAAAATTCCATCTGTCTGACCCAGTTATCAAGCCTCTCAGCATTGACTTCACCATCATACATGGGCAATTCAAATTTCACATCAAACTTAGGTAAAGGCATATCATGTTTATGTTTATGGTAATGTTTTCTTGCAGTGGATTTTGAACTTGTACTTGAATAAGAAGATGATAGAGAAGAAGGAGGTGAAGGAGGAATTTTAGGAGGATCCTGTCCTTCTTCATTTTTGTCTTGTTTTGAATATTCCCCTTGGAAAGGCCTCTTTTGTTCCAAGTAATCCTCATATAAGACCTTTACCATCTATGACATGGCGAATAAAGTCTTTTGCAACTTTATCTCATTCTGAGACATGCCTTATTTCGATGCCATCTCCTCACTTTGAGAATTCCTCTTTCTCGATCCAATCTCTGGATCCCCTTCTACAAGCTCACCTTCACCATGACTCGTCTTTTCCCTGGTAATCATGAAAACTCAAAAACCAACCATTGGCCCTTGACCAAGTTTTGAGGATCCTTGGTCATGTTTGACCTACTTTTGGGACTTCGACAGGTTGTTGAAGATGGAGCGCAAGTTGAATCAGATATCACGGGATCTTGATGCCTTTTTAGGGCACTTTTTGGGTTTTGGGATTATGTAGCGGGAATGGGGATGTCAGCCCATGGGTTTACCCGTGTTTAGGCCCATTTTTTAATGTATAAATAGATAGCTAGGTGATGTAATAAGTTCTAAGTGTGCTAAGTGCTAGAGTTCGATCTATGTGATTGAAGGACAGACAAGTATGTGATGCTAAGTGCAAGTGGTAACTGTAATTGCTTTGTGCATATTATGTGAGACTTGCAGAGCTAAGTACAAGTGATTGTAAGAGACTGTGGAAGGCTTTGTGCTGTACTTCAGGGAAGGAGGATCTAGCGAGGTGGGCAGATCTTCTGTCCTCTGTGAAGTAAGATATCATGGCTCTGTCCATGTAGAAGATTGACAGAAAGAAATAGATAAGAAGAGTTGGTGGACGTAGCCCCAGGGTGGGGGTGAACCACGTATATCCTGCATTGTGGTTTCTATGTGATTTATGGTTGTTATCTTGTCTATGTGATTGAATGCTTAGTGCACTGATGTATGCTTAGAAGGATCTAATATGGTAGCTTAGTGTTGAATAGTGGGAATAAATTCTAGATTTGATCTATGTTGGTATGCTTAGTACTTGAATTTATTGGATCTGTGTGAATACTACGTTGATCTGTTGTTAGGGTTTAACTGTGCTATAAACTAAGGCTGAATATTAACGAACTCTAACTGTTAAGTGCTATGTAAGGGTGTTACAATCACAAATATGTGTCCCAGCTAAGGTTGCAGACACTGGATTCCTGCAACCACCCCTGCCTCTACCTCGGGTGAGACTTCATCTGATTCGCAGGTGTTGCTGAAAGGGAGGAAAGTTAGGGTTTTGTTGGTGTGTTGTTGTAGTTTTGAACCCTGGGTCTGCCCCTATGCCAACAAATGGTTTCGTTGTCGGGACCTGAAATTGTGATTGTTGGGAACTAAGGAAGAAGAATCCTTGTGCGTAGATCTATTGCCTTAGTGCACAGTATTCTACTTGACCTGTAAAACCCTATGCTAAGAAGAGAAGTCAGATCCGAAGAAAAAAGGATCCTAGAAGGAATTTTTTGTAGGTTAGCTACTATGATCCTAGTGCACAGTGTAGGAAAGGCTCATGATCATTTAAAAAAAAAGAGGATTAACCCTTTGTTACAGTTGTAGAAGAGCAAGACATCTTTCTAAGGAATGCCCTGGAAGAAGACCTAGTTGTCATTGTTGTAAATCTATGGACCATGAAGTTTTGGATTTCCCTAGAATGATTGCTAAGCTTGACAGAATGCAGATGCGACAAGAAAACCTTGAGGAAGGTCATGAAACTGAGACTATGGCAAAACCCCAGACAGAATTAGAGACTGTACTACTACAAATGAAAGAAACCCTAAATGATCACACAGATATCAACTTATCAGAGATCTTCAAAGAAAAAGAATGCGTAGAAGAAAGAATAGGAGACTTCAACATAGACTGTGTTTTGGATGAGGAAACATGAGTAAATATCATGACAAAAAGAACTTGGGAAGCTTTAGGAAATCCTGATATGATTCCTTCATTGGGAGGAATAGGATTATTCAGGGGAAAGATGATAACCCTATGTGGAAGACTCACCTAGGTATCTATGAGTTCTCATGGAGCTTCAACAGAGGAAGATTTTGAGGTTTTTAGATTCATTCATAACAACGCTCCATTTACTATGTTATTAGGAAAAACCTGGATCGAGAAAGATCAGACAAGACGAAAGGAAGAGGAGGCCCTAGAACAGAAAAAGCAAGAATTAAAAGATTCCATGACTAGGAAGATAGTACACTTGATTGCAGAACATAAGAACATATCGAAACCACTTTGAACCAGAAACTTGGATCATGAAGTTGAAAGAACACAAGAAGATTCACAGACGAGTAGAGCACCTACCCCAGATAGAGAAGTCATATTACTCTCTAATCCTATGAAAGAATTTCAACAATGCGAAGCTGCTATGCCAAAAGAAGACAAGAATTAGAATGGAAAAAGGAATACCGAGATGAACATCACAAGGAAGAAAGATAGAAAAATCAACAAGAAGAGAGCAAAGGTCAAAAAGTTACAGAAGGGCCCACAGGGAACTTCGCGAAAGGAATATCTGCAAAATTGGAGCTTCATCGGGATATCAGAACAACGCCCCATGGTAATTTTCCATGGCGAAGAGATATGACTGTTGGAAGAATTATAACCATTGGACTGACGTTCCAGAACGGTTAGAACAACAGTTATGACTAGAAAGCTCGCCATCAGACCATTGGGACCGTGCCGCAACGGACAAAACTGCATTGATGGAAAAATTCTTATTCGTTGAAGAGATCTGTTACATCATGTCTACTTAGTCTGTCGACTGTTGCACCAAGAACACTTTTGAGAATTGTATCAGATATAACAAGATAACCCATTACTACCGCGCTATGCTTAGTAGATCGACATTGATTCTATTGCTTTGAGCACTCATCCATCCACCTGAGTTTTCGAATCAGTATCATGCATGTCGAACAAGCTCAGCATTGTGGAGAAGTTAGTTGAGGAAGTTTTAATTGATATGATGGCAGAGAGAGTGATTTCCATAGGAGTTCAAGCTTAATCGACGTGAGGAGTGTAGGCCTCTCCGTCGACTGCTTGCAAATCCATACCATCTCAACCGACAACAGAGAAGAGAACCAAGCACATAGATGATCTAGCAAACGTGAAGTTAATCCTAACCATCTTACCTGACTACATCCCACCTATGGCCAGCACGGTGATCCATGACAGTGCCCTGAGGGAATTTGATTACACCATGGTTACTGCATACCTCCCGAAGGGGATACGTACAATCAGAATGCAGCAGGATAAGATCCCGACGTTGAAGTTCAGTGACTTCAACCTAGGTGACCGCAATAATTATAGCATGCTTTCTCCTTAGAAGTATTTGACCAGGATGAAGGGGAAGAACTCAAAAATAATCCCCCAGCCATGGAATATGAACCTTGCGTAGTCCACCCTCTTGAACATGATGAAGATCCCACACTTTGGAAGGAACCAAGAGGTTAACACTTGTGTTAAGCTCCTACTATCGTGTTACCATGGCGGCTATCTATGGCTAGATAGACACATTACAGTTGATCCAACGTTGATTCATAGGATCACCAGATTGAGCATGCAAGGACTTGACCCGCAAGACTTCTACCTAGGGAAGACTTCTGACCGCACCCTAGCACAAAGAATTAAGGACACTTACGTTGATGTAGAAAAGGGAACATGAGGCTACAAGGTAGCTTCCATCCAGAATGGCGCAGTGCACCTGGCCTATCAGTTGATCGTAGGGAAGCTAGTGAGGAAGAACCAACCTGCTCAAGCCATAGGATTCATTGTTGACCTAGCCAGGAAATGTGTAGAAGGACTCCAGATGAACTGGGCGAAGTACTTGGTCAACCAGCTGGAATTAGGCTGTCACGAAGCTTAGGATCAGGGTTATGAGTTCCACATTGAGCCGTTCGAGCCACTCGCTGCAAAGTTCACCACACTTTGCTACTCAAGCAATATGGGGAAACAGTGGAAGTTGAACGCGATCTTTCATACCTATTATCTCCAGCTGAAGAGGGCTATCGAAGTTGTCCCTCACATAACATCGAACACCCTGCATCGGTTTTGATCCCTCATGAAGTTTCATGTAGATTGACACTTCATTTAAATCATCGCGCACATAGATGAGAACAAAGAAAAGCTTCAATCGTACTACAAGCTCACAAAGGAGGACCTTGAAGATATCACCAAGGACTAGTTCATAGAACTCCTCATCCCTACAGACCCTGCAGAAATGTCAGACCCTGAACTAATTGGCAGCCCTAAGACCACTCATGAAGTAAAGGATCATCCTAGACCCAACAGAACAAAGAAGACCAAAGAGTTCCAAAACTTGAGCAGTGCATCAGAAGGAACTTCTTCAGTGTCACCTGGACGAGGGGGTGATGATGAAGTAAAAGAGACAAATGACAAAGAAGACCAACAAAAGCAAGGCAAAGTAACATCGCCTAGGGACCCTGCTGATGAGGTTGATCCCTTGAAGAAAATGAAGTTTTCTCCCACGAAACCCACTTCCCTAAAGAAATATAGATCCACCTTGACTAAGATGCAGATTGTGCTCACTATGGATGACTTCAACTTTATCATCACAGTTGTAGCAGATGCCTCGCAGGACATCTTGTAGAAACATGAAGCCAAGCAGGAGGAGATGTATGATAGAATCGAGGTTGAACTCAGAGGGGTTAAATAGGCCCTTCAATAGAGCCGTGCAATATCCACTATGCCCCCACCATAAGAAGCACCTATGTTGGGAGATGAGCCTACCCAACTCCACAGACTAGCTGATATGACCAAAGCTCACCTTCATCGCACGCAGGAAGAAACCAAACAGGCCATAGAGGCCTTAAATTAAGTACAAAAAGCAGTCATAGAGAAATGTCGAGTTGTGCAACAAGAGAAGGTTGCCCTCCAGGCTAAGTTTGAAGAAGAAAAAGCACAGATTCAACAAGAGAAAGAGCAGTTTCTCGTAGAGCAGGTGGGAGTAAAAGAAGCATTCAACAGATCACTTCGCTCGATAAAAATCTTAGAGCAAAAGGAGGAAGACCCAATGGAACATCAAGTAGAGAAGATCACGAAAGCTATCGAATAGCTTCAATAGAGAATCACAAACCTTGATCTATGAACAGTGCCAAGTAACCCATAGGATGTGCGAGATCAAAGAGAAGCCACTGCCCGGAGCACAGTCGAGAGGATCAGAGAATTCACTCTGGAATGCAAACAACTAAGTGATCACAATGCACATAATTATGAGAGACTCACTGAAGATATTGAGCTAAAGGTACTAGAGTCACAGCTTCAGGAGGAAAATCAACAAGAAGCAATAGTACAGGTGCAGTTGAAGCTCCTGTCAGTAGATGAAAGAATGAAGTGACCCCAAGAACAATGCACTGTTCAACAATAGGTCCACACCATTTAGAGCAAAGTCATGGAACTGACTCAAAGGCTCCAACCAGTCCAGGATGAAGCTTTCCAACTGTTTGAGGAGATTGAAGGCCGAGGTGCAGAGTTGGAACAAGTAGTCGTTGTAGTCGAACAACATTTAGAGGGACCTATCAACAAAGTAGTCATCAAAGATTTCATCGAGCAGGAGGCCCTGGTGCAACAACAGGTCGAAGCATCTCAAGCCAAGATCGAGGCTTTTGAAGCACAACTACCCATACCAGAGTGACTTGGGACGAGTAACAGGTGAGTGTTGGGGGCCTGTTGGCCCTTGACCAAGTTTTGAGGATCCTTGGTCATGTTTGACCTACTTTTGGGACTTCGACAAGCTGTTGAAGACAGAGCGCAAGTCGAAGAAGAGATCACGGGATCTTGACGCCCTTTTAGGGAACTTTTTGGGTTTTGGGCTTATGTAACAGGAATGGGGATGTCGGCCCATGGGTTTACCCATGTTTAGGCCCATTTGGTAATGTATAAATAGATATCTAGGTGATGTAAGAAGTGCTAAGTGTTTTAAGTGCTAGAGTTCGATCTATGTGATCGAAGGAGGGACAAGTATGTGATGCTAAGTGCAATTGGTAAATGTAATTGCTTTGTGCATACTGTGTGAGACTTGCAGAGATAAGTGCAAGTGATTGTAAGAGACTGTGGAAAGTTTTGTGTTGTATTTTAGGGAAGGAGGATTTAGAGAGGTGTGCAGATCTCCTATCCTCTATGGAGTAAGATATCATGGCTATGTGCATGTAGAAGATTGACAGAAAGAAATAAAGAATAAGAGTTGGTGGATGTAGCCCCAGGGTGGGGGTGAACCATGTATATCCAGTGTTGTGGTTTCTATGTGCTTTATGGTTGTTCTCTTGTCTATGTGATTGAAAGCTTAGTGCATTGATGTATGCTTAGAAGGATCTAATATGGTAGCTTAGTGCTGAATAATGGGAATAAATGCTAGATCTGATCTATGTTGGTATGCTTAGTACTTGAATCTATTGGATCTGTGTGAATATCGCGTTGATCTGTTGTTAGGGTTTAGTTGCGCTATAAACTAAGGCTGAATATTAATGAATTGTAACTGCTAAGTGCTATGTTAAGGTGTTACAATCACATATCTGTGTCCCAGCTAAGGTTCCAGACACTGGAGTCCTGCAACCACCCCTGCCTCTACCTCGAGTGAGACTTCATCTGCTTCGCAGGTGTTTTCGAAAGGGCCAGTAGTTACGGTTTTGTTGGTACATTGTTGTAGCATTGAACCCTGGGTCTGCCTTTGTGCCAACACCAACCATCAACCTGCTTTGATACCACTTGATCCTAAATTGATCTTTAAAGACTTGGCTAAGTTTTAAGCATGTTTTCAATTACCAATTAGGAATTAATGAAAGAAGAAGAACTTAATGAGATATTATAGCAACAACATAAAGAAATGCATATCAGAATATAAGCACAAAGAACAACAAACCATAACAACAAAGTTGTTAACGGAGTTCGGCAAGATTGCCTACGTCTCCGAGCTTTTGTCTCAATGGGCGAGGCTTTCTTATTTCTCTTTAATGATTCAAAAGTACATCAGAAAAATGTCAAAAGGATTACAAACTGGTATGGTTGTGTTTTGTTCGACCTAAAGAATCCAACACAACTGACAACACTGAAAATGGTTGAGCGTAGCTCCCTGAATTGGCCCGCAAAGTTCGCTTCCTCAATGGCTTCCCTGCATAAAAATGGATTCAAGCTTCATAAACTCGTCATCATTCTGTTAATTTGAACCTCCCTATCCTGCTAAGAACCTTTGGTTTATATAGATTTTGATTTGGTATCCTCCTCCCAACTTCCTCCAAATATTTGGCCTCAAATCGAGATCCAGATCCCCCAATAATGGGAAAAATCCATTAAAAACAACATTAAAAATCATAACAATCTTTAATATATAGTTAAAAACCCATATTTGGTAAAAATTAGGGCGCAACCCCCTTACTCCAAGCTCCTGGTCATATGGGGTGCGCCAAATGGCCAAGTGCTAGGAGCTGGCCGCTAACCCTTCGTTCGAGCCTCCTAATTTTCGGTCGCATGCAGGGCCATGTGGCCTGGTCCTTAACCCTCATGTTCCCTCCTATTGGCTTGGCTCCTGGTTCGTAGCCCCTCGCCGACCGGGGCCTATCCCGTAAATCACCAATGCACCAAATTTGAAACTAAAATATGTCATTTGTTTCCATAAGTGCCAATTACAACCAAGTGACTAACACATGTGGTTAGTCCGTTGACCGTGCTCGGAAATCAGGGGTTTGAGCCCGATGGAGTTGCCCTATTTTTTTTCCTTAGCGAGCATTAGAAAAATTCAGGGTTCCACATGGCACCCTCTGATTGGGCCACATGTCACCCTATGATTAGATTGTACGATCTAGTCAGCACCTAGTCAGCATGCACAAGTATCTACCACGTCACTGTTGTACAACCACATTACCTGTCCAATCATTTGCCACGTCAGCATCTGTACAACCCAGTCACCTTACCACATCAACATCCGTACAACCCAGTCACCATGCCATGTCAGCATCCGTACAACCCACTCACCCTGCCACATCAGCATCTGTACAACCACCTTTCGTCCATACTGCCATGTGTCAGCATGATATTTGTCCATGTCGCGTACGAACAACCATGTGCCATTCGTACACTGCCATGTGTCAATTCCGTACTGGTCCAACTCAGTGCAAAAATGACAAAACTGAGTTACACGTGTCACCTCCTAGTGTTGCAATGTGTCCTATTGATGTCATCATGATGACATCACTTGTCGTATTGCTGACATCATCAGTACGACCTGTTGACTTTAACTATTTTGACTTTTTGTATGTTTGGGAAATCGATGAGAGCACGATAACTTTCACATACGGTGTCCATTTGCGAAAAAAATAATATGGTCGGAATCAGTGCGATGAGCTAGACGCAATGGTGTTGGTTTCATCTGGTTCCAAGAACTTTGATGTTTAGGCCTTCCTAGATCCATTTTGGATCAGTTGAGATGGCCACATCAAGGAATGATACACAAAATTAGTATAAACGTGCAAAGCCATGTCATTCAGATTGCCAAGATCACGAATAGGTCGAATTGGTGAACTATTAAAATAGTAAACCAATGATTTTCCACAAAAAAATCATTTTTTGAAGGTCGTCAACTCACAAAGGCATTTTGAGGGATTAAACAACAGTTTCAGGTAGTCCAAATCGAGAGAAATGTGTGTACCTATGGTACACAAAGTATTTTCTACTTAAAATGAAAGATTTCAACGATCGTTTTCCAACAAGATATTCCGCGCACAAAACAGAGCTAGTATCAGGAAGTTACAACTGAAATAGTACAAGGCATAAATTAAGCATCAATTAACTTCAAAAGGGCATAAATCCTTGCTCATAAGTTATTTTGGGACACAAAAGCAGTCTGTGGAAATCCTATGGACCATAGAAGAAAACCATGAAACTATATTTGGAATCTAGGTACCTCAAATTGTATAGGATGGAAGAGAAGACACCTATAGATGTAAAGGGTAAAAATGAGAAGACAATTTAAACTTCCACATACCATAACTTTCATCTTGGAGCTTAGATTTGGGAAAATGAGAAGTCAATGGAAAGGTATTGAGGAGGAGAAACCATCTATCAACCTATAATTTAGAATTGAGCACCACAGTTTCTTAGAAAATAATAAAATAATTTTGAAGTAGTAAAACAAAGCAATGAGTAGAAATTGCAACTTGAGAAGGTTGTAACTTTTCACTCGGAACTCATAATGGGGCAAGAGTATAGTCGTTGGAGAGCTATTTAAGAAAGGAATTGTCAAACAAAACAGAATTTGACTTAGTACATTGAGTTCTTCATACATTGAGATGAACAATAACCTGTAATCTAATTAGTGAAATGTTTTATAGTATGCATGTTCTAACAATAATTATTACATGAACATTTCTTATTGAACTGGTGGTACAAGAAAACAATTTTGGTTCTTATATGAGGACTAGAGAGATGGAATATGCTCATGGATATTACAACTAAGAGGAGGAGATCATAATTCTGCATGTCAGCATGATAAATGGTAAGACAAATTCCAATGGCGGAAGAGACAGAGAGGAGCTTATGGAGATGGATGACACTATGAGAAGCTTGCAGAGGGAAGTGAAAAGATATAGGGTAGATAATGAAAATATTATGAAATCTTAGGAAGAGATGCTACAAAGTATGGATATGTTGCATAGACACATCAACAAGGACTCTGGCTCTAAGCAATCATCTAGTACTAAACAAGCGGCATCATCCAAATCCCATAGCAGAAGGGATGCTCATGGGAATGACACAAAATCAATAATTATAAGTAGGTGTTAGCACTCTGTAAACTTTGTTCGGCTGAGAAAATGAATGACAGAGGCAAACTACAAACCAACTTTGAGGCCAAAAACTATCCTTTCAGACCTAGAGAGGGCTCTCTATGGAGACTTCATCTCTGAACAGGATATAACTTTAAACTTTGGGCTAGATTTAACACCTTAAACAATATTTTCTTGTTCTATTGGTGAAATAAAGCAAGACCTTGGGATATGGAGTGTATTTAAGAAAATGATAGAAACAAATGACTCGGTCACTGAACTCGAGAGGATAAAGGCTAAATGAGCAACACTCTTCAGTTAAAAATCGTTGTGTGTGGCGAGAGAAAAATACTTGAAGCAACTTGGAGCACCGCTTGGGATGAATTCAGAGTTAACTTAGAACAAACACAGTTTGTCTAAATGGTGCAAATCTAGAGCACTACACGGTGAATTCTAGATTCGAAATCATGTTCCGATTTAGACAGAAATTACATATGTGAATACAAAGAACACAGGAAAACACATACGCAAATAAAGAATATAATACATTAGACTTCCACCGTTAGAATCTTTTCATCAAAGATTAAGGTCTTTTTCATCAAGTTTCGATCTGATAAAAAAACTACAATTGATAGTCACCGTCTATACTATTTTCCAACCAACCAGGATTACATTGAAAAGATGGAATATATAGACAAGGGTGTGCCACTTGGGCTACCCTACACTCTAACTACTATCCATAGAAACTAGGTCTCGACTACCCTCTGTCAAATGGCTCTTTGAATGGATTTTGCTAAAACTAGAACTGACTGCAATCGACCACATCATAGTCGCTCGTATTTTTCGTAGTGTTTCGGTCATCAACAAGATATCGTCATTAGAAAATGATGTGTCAATGCTTTCCTTTGATAGGGCATCTGGACAATCAAGTGTTCTGTCATACTCCTGCCACACATTGTAATGACCTCGATCTTTGTCGCGCGATCCTTTGTCACTGCATGCATGTGGCGGGTGACTACAGATCATTGCAGGTGCCTCCAAAATGACGATCCCAGCTAGGGAACAATGCCCCTCTTCAGACTGTCGCATGTCTAACGTACACCTATCCTTCACAATGATGAGATTACATCGCTGTGTGTCGTATGTTTTTTGCGCGGGTATCTGTCAGATTCCAAGTTTGTGTCACGTCTAAGGAGACAAAAAATGGAGTCAGACGATAATGCATCTGGTCTTGTTTGCAGTTTGGATACACAAAGATTTCTCCTGAGAGACCAATTTTGCCTTTTTAGATTCATTGCTTGCCTTTGCAGAACCACATTCCCTTTCAGCTTCTTTTGCGCATTGGCTAGAGCTGTGCGAACTTTCTCCATGGCCGGTTCACATTCCATGAAGTGTTTCGCATTCCTTTCTTTCGATACCATCTATGTTTCATGCAATTGTATGATCATATCCTGCACTTCCCTGAGCTATCTCTTTAACTAGGTCATGTTTCCCTCGCAACCTTGTGATGTTGATACTTCGAGGGTCTTTGCTACTAAGATTTGTCTCAGCTCTCTGTTTTACTGGTATAGCTCAGCGATAGAGAGATGCGCTTACTTCAGTTGCTGCAACGACTCACGAACATCTTCGCTTTCAGTGTCTGTCCTCCTCCTTCTGTCCCAACTTTCTTGACTTATTCCTTCAATGGGTTCTAGCCGAATATCGTGCATGAGTAAGTCTTTGGCGACTGACTTTGCATGCGGCTCGCTCGGGACTCGGGTCTCCCCAAGTACCTTGTTTTTCCTTGGCCTATCCCTTCTCTGGGGTATTGGATGTTGGGGGGATAGTGCTTCCAATGTCCTTCCTTCCTTCGCAGCCCTTCCTGCTTCAGCCTCCATGCAGTGCGATGTTACCCTTCTCACAGGTAGAGGGAATATCCCTTTGGATCCTTGGGGATCCCTGCTGCAAGTAGAAATGAATCCCAGTTATTTCCCAATCTCCTTAACTCCTCCACCAATAGTAATTTAATCAGTGAGACATGCAATATTTTCCTCTTCGGCTGATATGTTTCATCTCGGGCGTTGTCTTCCATTTCTTGTAGTCTTTGGTGTAAGAAAAAGGGAAGATTTAACAGTCTCCTCCTTGTGAAGTGAATCAACAATCTAATGTGATGCGAATGTATTATATCGAACCTTCCCTCAAAGGTGAAATATTTCCTAATCAATTCCATGAGTTTTCGAAAGGGCCCCTACAAATATCTACTTGGAATGCTTGTTTCAACCTTCCCACCTAAGCAGTCTCGCTTGATAAAGTCTTCATAACACCACACATCCAAAGGCATGCCTTTAAACCACATTTCACTAAGCGAAGGGATCTCTGTCACGGCCAACAAAGTTTCCTTTGTCAATTGGAAAATGACACCTACAATTACTGTGCGGGACCCATCGAACCTGAGTGTGAACTGCTCTGCTAGTTTCGTGTTGAATCCTAGGATTTTTTTGCAAAAGGTCATGCATCTGACCTGAACAAAAGACACCTTGAACTTCAAATCTTTGTTGACCAACGTTAACCTTTGAGGCACGATCCCAGTATTCCTTCCACTCTGCACACCTTTCCTTATGTTCTGGGATGTTGTCATGGTGCAACGCGTATTGGTTCTGCGTGAGGTGGATTTTGCGTGTGAAAAAGGAGGTAATCTCAATTGACCTGGGCTTGCGAGAAGAATTACAGGCGATGTGTAAACTTGACTGATGGACATGATGCATGTAGAGCGCTTAGAATTTATAATCGGGCAGGCGAGAGATGGAAACGTGTCGGGGGACACTGAATTCATGGTGACTGGAGGTTTCAGAGTGAGCTTGAATATTTTCCCATTACATCCACGTGATGGTTACACTTCGGAATGTGAGAAGTACAACTGATAAGAGATGCAGGGAATATGTGATACAAGTGTTGTGATTTTTCATTCTTTCTGACTTCATAATGAGCTGATGATGGTCACTTCGTTTGCCAAAGTGAATTCTATTTAACAACTTGCCTCGACTTTAGGCATGCACGACATTCTCTTCTGGAAGGACCCGCCTCTTTGGGAAAAGACCTCTACCCCTTACACATGTTTTGGTTCTAACATCTCTTCCTAACTCCAATGGCCAACCGACCACTTGCTAACTTCGACCCGTTCTCTTTTCGGTACCTGACCTCACATGCTTTGACACACTGAATCTGACTCAACTAAGACTGACTCTAACTGAAACAAATGACAACGCTAACAGTAGGCATCATGATTCCCCAAAGAAATCCACTAGAAGAGACCAAGCAAGTTCAGGGACAGGGAGTCACCTGGGTGTTTCTCTTGTCAGGAGGAAGAGAATAAATCCCGAGTTAGAAATTTTGCAAGGTGAAATCAGGAAAATCAACCTACCAACGTTTAATGGTGAGCATAGAAAGGGAGAAGAGGTTGAAGCATGGATGTTGGAAATGAAGAAATATTTACAGCTATGTGATTATCCCTCAAGGGTGCAAACTAGAATTACAACCTACCACTTGCAAGGAAAGGCATCCATGTGTCGGGATCAACTTAAGCAAGCCAAACACCTTGATGAGAAGAAGGTTTCATGGAGGCAGTTTAAAGGATATTTCCAAGAGAATTTTTTTCCAAAGAATTACTATGAAAGGAAGATGAAAGAGTTCTTGAACTCAAGTTGGGAAGCATGGAGGGTAAAAATGAGCATTGGAATAAAGGTTTTAAGCCATCCTTTTTCAAAAACAAATCCCAAGAAAATCAATAAAGATAGTCAACCCAAAATGAATCGAGGATGGATGAGTCATTTGGGAAAAGGCCAAGATAGAAACCCATGAAGTGTTGGGGATGTGAGGGAGATCACTTGTAAAGGGACTTCCTATTGGCACCCAACGTTTTGGTTCTATTTTTATGTGCATGCACAAAAAAAAGTTGTGCTAGCTCATCTAGTAGTTTTGCGAGCGCCTAAGGAGATGCGTGAAAGAATTTCGTAGTGTGCGCAACAGATTGGGTTTTTTTTAGAAATGCACCAAGTCTAAAGGAAGTCAAGGGAATGCCAATCCGAGTTTTTTTAGTTGAGCGTGTCAGTTCAGGTTTTTTCAATTACACCGAAAATCAAGAAGAATCCCACCAGAAGAAAGAAAGGAATCACCAAAATATCTCCCGAAATGATTACTACCAACAACAAATGAAGACGTGGGGAGACCAGAAGATGAGTTGGCTAGGGAATTTAAGATTATCCTTGATGTATAAAACATATGTCAAGCCTTGGAAGGTACCAAAATCATGCGAGGTCATTAGATAATACAAGCGAGTGGAGAATAATAGTGAAGGACAATGATCCCTGACAAAAGGATATATAAAAGAGATCTCTTATCTCTAGAAAGAGGTTGGTGCATTGGGGAAGGAATTAGTATCAGAGCTTCGAGTTAGCCTATTGCAGTCCAATGTTGTATGGAGAATTCTCATGTGTCTTGTATCTATTCGAGTCTTATAGTTTGGCGCAAGGTGTATATTGTTGTATTCCCATGGTTTTTTATAGTAATGAGATGAAGTATTGTGTCTTGAAACTCAATTATTCAACACATTGTATGTCTCTAATATGATGGAATATGCTCAATAATAAAGCTATGAAAAATCTGTTATATTGTGTGTTTCTCATGAATGAGTAACACTTGTGCATGTATTGTGTTAATTATTAGTCCTCGTCAGATTCTCAAATATAAGTTACATGTATCCCATTTGCAGTTCTATTAGTTATGTTTGATTCTCCATCCTTGACACAAGACCTTATCGTCTTTGTGATCCTCTATGCATCTCAAGTGACACCTTCCTCGACCTCGGCTGAGGATTGATATGCCAGTGCTTAGGTGGTTTTTTTGGAAATGCTTCAGATGAACCCTAGGTCTTAAACCCCTCAGTGTTACGAAAGTCAATGTGTGCGAACATGTGTACTGAAGCAACAAAACTACATAGCTTAGCCCCAACAAATGGTTATGTTGTTTGAACTTGAATTCTTGTTGGGGCTAAGCTATGTAGTTTTGTTGCTTCAGTACACATGTTCGCACACATCAAGTGACACCTTCCTCGACCTCGGCTGAGGATTGATATGCCAGTGCTTAGGTGGTTTTTTTGGAAATGCTTCAGATGAACCCTAGGTCTTAAACCCCTCAGTGTTACGAAAGTCAATGTGTGCGAACATGTGTACTGAAGCAACAAAACTACATAGCTTAGCCCCAACAAATGGTTATGTTGTTTGAACTTGAATTCTTGTTGAGATTGATGGAGGAAGAGAGAAATTTAGGGATGTCTGTCTAAGGATGAGATTCAAGATAGGATAGAAATGAAGGAGGATGATTTTTTCCTACAAGAGATGAAAAGATTGTGGGTGGACACGAAGAATGGAAAGGTATATATCTTTACTTTGATCTACATGAACTCTTTTTCGTACAATTTCCATGTTTATTACATGAATGGTTAAAAATACAATCACAAGTTAACTCGACTTTGTTATCATGAAACACAATAATATGGGATCAAGCCAAGCTTGATAGCCTAAAGGCATTGGAGAACAAGTGGACTTGGGCCAATGACTTCTATTTTTCTTGGGTAAAAGAAGGTTACATTGTTGAATTTTCTATAGAATATAGTGATTCTTTCAGCAAGGCTGAAAGAAAGTTTGAAAAAGGTCCCAAAAAGAGGATATTAGAAGAGATCCCCCTTTGGATTAAGATGTTATTCGTAGAGAAAGTAATGATACACATGGAGCTTGATAAGATGGTTGAGTAAAACCCCAATGCTGGGGGGGTTTGGAAAAGGTGGGGGAAGAACAAAAAAAAGATCCAGAGTATGGAGGATCCAAGAAGTTGTTGAGGATCTAGTGAGGAGGATACAATAAGTTGTTGAGGATCTAGTGAGGAGGATCCAAGAAGTTGTTGATATGAGGTGAGGATTGGGATGGAACCATAAGAGAAGAGGAGAGAAAGAGCCAAAATATATGTGAGAAGAGTTGAGCTCAGAGAGAGACAATGAGTGGAAGAATAGAGAAGAGTTAGTTGAGGGTGCACAGTGAAGTGTCGGGGCAAAAATTAAGAGGAATATCACACCAAGAAATGGTGTGGGAGAGGATGTTGTGCCAGAGTGGAGAACATGTGAGATCTGACCTGCGAAGAGGCTTGGAATCGAAGATACTAGTAGTGAAAATAGTGGTAGTGAGGGATTAGGTGAGGAATCCCATAACCTTTGGCTGTTGCAGTATGTTGCAACCTTGAGAAGAGAAAGAGCGCACATGTCTAGTGTGCGGGCGCAAACTTGTGGTGTGTCAATGGACTCAGAAGAGGATTCTTCACATAGTCACACGCTGACAAGAAGAGAATTTTTCACAGCGTACAATGGGGTGCTAATCCGACGGGATTTTGTGTATCGGTGTAGTGGATATATGCTAAGCATCCTAGTGAGTGGTAAGCATATAAGTCATGTGATGAGTGGAGAAACTGACTCTGCGCAAGGTGGTAGTGTGTAGATCGAGTGATCTGGATTATATGAGAAGAACAAAATGACCACAGATTATTAACAAGTGCTTGACACAAAATAATAGAGATACAATAAAATTGGTTTTCTATTCATAAGGAAATAAGTTGAAATTGTAAAATGCAGCAAAAACAAGCTTGCTGGAATGGTAGCGACTTATCTCTTTGAAGAGATGTGACGACTGCGCTCATTTGCAAGAAGATTATTAAAATGAGGCTCTGAAGGCCTTTTTACAATAAACATGAATGCCAAAAACCCTAGACATCCAAAAACCCTAGACATAAAAAAACCTAACCCTAGGATATGAGGTGCCAAAAGTCATGTGGGCCCCGTCTGGGTAAGTTAGTACATCAACTTCCTAGGGTCGTAACTTTTGCGAACGATCTTCATTTTAGGCATATGATAGCCCGTTGGAAAGGTATCATCGAGGAGATTCATTTTGGGGGATCAATGATGCCTTCAATTAATATTAAGAATCTCTATCACGAAAAACCTTCATTTAGGCCCTCAAAATGGACCCAAAAGAAAACTACTAAAAATAGTAAATTGCCAAAATTGCTAGAAAATTGTTTTGAGCCAGTTGGAAAAGGTGGGTGGCCACGCATATCCACCTGGATCATTGGGCCAATATATTACTCACAAAATGGAAGTGCACGGATCATCTCGCAGGAAGGAGTGCATAGTAGTGGTACATAGTTGGATCGGGAGGAGAAGGCGCAAGATGTGGATGTGCCGCATGGAAAGAAAGATGGATGCTCCCCAGTGGTGGGGGAGATGAACTAATCATGTTGGATGGACTTGCACTACTATAGTGAGATGGCTCTTTGGGTTCCCTCACAAGAAATTTTAGGAGAAGATGGTATTACCCCCCCTTTGTCCCACCCCCCTTGCACATTTTTAATCAACAAGAAAAAACTTTAGATAGTGAAGAGGTTGAAGTTGAAGAGAGATAATAAGAGGAAAGAAGTGATGACATGAGTGAATAATAAGGTGAAGTCAACAATACCTCACCCCAAGTGATAGTGGTGTGGAAGGATCTAGAAAACAACAGTCCGAAGAGTGGATCTAACCCTGGTCACAAGATGGCCAATCAAGATAGTACATTAAGATTTCTCGTGTTCCATAGAATGGGTAACGATGACGCTGAGAAAAATTGGTTCACCTATGAAGCAATATGGTATGTAAAGAGAGTTATAGATGAGGAAACTAAGATCACTCAAATGGAGACTACATTTAGGGATCAAGCCTTGACATGGTACATGGAATATAAGTCTATTATTTAGTTGGAATCTGCTTTAGGAATTTCAGAATCTGAAGTTAGAGTGCCAATGCATTACAGAAAACAAGGAAATAAAGTAGAAGGAAGGAGAGGTTGTCTCGGAATACAACTAGTGGTTCAAAATCTTGTTGGATAGGTTGATGTTCCAGATCCAGGATGTGCATCATAGAGAATGGTTCATTGCAGGGTTGCTACCCCATATTCGAGTCTATCTCACCCAAAAAAAGGTGATGACTTAGGATGAGGCGGTCAAAATTGTGATGCACTTGGAAGCCACACCTAGAGGCGCAAAAGCATCGATTGGGTTGGCGCAGGCTCAATCACAACTAGCCAACCTAACAATATAGTTGCAAGATATGTCAAATTCTAAATTCATGTGTGAACATGTGTGGTGCACTACGTGCCGCTCAGAAGGGAATCAACAAGACGAGTGCGCGATCCTTCCAAATTATGTGGCGACTAGCGCATTGATTCCATTTCCATTTGGACAATCGGAATGGTGTGAAATATGCCGCTAGTGGGGCCATGTTCCACCCCACTACCCCACCTCACAAAATTATCAAGAAACACATCACACTCCCTTCTTTGAATTATGTAAGTCCATTGGCCATGATATCAATAGGTTTTTCTATCTCTAAATGATTCAAGATAACACCCTGGATGCATTCCGAGTGAAAGAGGAACAAAAGGGTGGTGAACACGGGGTAGATGACAGAGGAAGATATCAAGGAGGAACGTGAGGTGGGCATGTACACGATCGAGCATGAGGATATGGTGGAGGAGGTGACAAACCCCCCACATGCTTCAATTGCAATGATATTGGTCATGTATCGCAATTCAACACTAATCCATGTGTGCTCTGTGCATATTGTTATAGTCCCGAACATGTAATTGAGGATTGTCTAGATTTGCTGAAAAAGATGGAGGACAAGAAGGGTAACTGTAACATGGTGCATATCGAGCCACACAAAAAATAGAAGAAGAAGGGAGAAGGAAATGTCTGAGTAGTAAACTATGGAGGGGAAAAGACAGGGGCATATTTTGAACTCAGAGAAAGTTTGGGTCAACAAGCAGAAGGAAAGATCTGGAAGGCCCCCCAACCTAAGTTTTTATGCGGCTTAGCAAAAACATTTTCTACACAATGTGCAATGAGCCTTGGAGGAAGAACAATTGCATGAGGATATACAACGCATGACTCAAATGTCCCCTGAAGAGGAACAGGTCTGGGAGTAAGTTCAAAGGGTGACATAGAGGTCACTAGAAGAAGCTTGGATATGTGAAGAAGTATAGCGAGCGACACATAGGTTGTTGCAGAAAGCATGTGTGTGCGAAGATATACATCGCGCAATGCAAAGATCTTTGGAGGAAGCTCACATGCATGAAGAAATCTAGTGGGTCACCCAAAGATCAATAGAAGAAGCACACAGACAGAATATGTTGCAAAGTGCTAAGGAGGAAGCATATGAACAATGCCAAGAAGAGTTGCAATGCGTAACATGACCTTGATTTCATGGTAGAGGGAAAATATCAAGTCAATACCTTTTTTCACTATTGTTTGTTGTTTCTAATAGATCCAAAAGTTGCGAGCAAGATGAATCGAATGTTAACTTCTTATATGAAAGAACAAGGAGAGGAGACCACCATTGGAGCTCCATTGCCAAAAAGGGATGTCTTCAAGGTTAGAAAGAAAAAGCACATTGAATGAGAGTTTAAAATGGAATTTGAGCTCTGTGGGTATGATATGGATGGAGTCATGATGGATCTAGGATCTGATGTGAAAAATTTACCCAAAAAGTCATGGGAGGTGATGGGGAAACCAAAGTTGGTTTGGTCACCCATTCAAATTTGATTATCCAACCAATATAAGATCTACCCCATAGGTTGTATGGAGCCGGTTGAGGTGAATATAGAAGGAATAAAAACAAAGGTCGACTTCAAATTCATTGAAATCATGGATGATTCAAATCCCTACCCTGAAAAATTGGAATTTTGAAAACTGAAGCTAAAGTAGCTAGAGCATCAACAATCTAATTCTAACCCCTTGGAATTGTTAAGAGACTATATTCTGAAAATTATTCAAGCAGGTCAATCACTATGTTCCTATATTCTCTTAACTTGCGATGTTTTGCTTGATATATTCCCTTCCCCTGATTTATGATCGACTTAGAATCTCCATGTAAAACTATCTTCCTAGGACCCATTTCTTTCAAAGTCTTCAATCCCAATACTAATGCCTCATATTCAGCCATATTATTTGTGCACTAAAAAGCAAGCTTATAAGAACAATTTTTTGTGGCCAGTATGGGGGGGTTAATCCACACACCAACTCCTGCTCCTTCTCTGTTGAAAGCTCCATCAGAGTTCATGTTCCACATCTCATTCTCTGCATTGTCTTGTTGTTCTGAAATTTTCTCAGTTTGTTGATCAGATTTGTCTTTGGCAGTCATATCAATGTTTGGCACCTTATCTTCAAAACTCAAATCATTAAAGAAAATAGAGGAGCCAATCTCAATTTCCACAGACTAAATGGGATGGTTGTTTGGCTAGGATTTTTTACTGACCATGTATTTGAGCAATACTTCCCTGTACAACCTCCTATCTTGACCAAAAACATGAATAGTGGCATATGACATATCCATTTGCAGAGTCCCTTTAAACTTTGCAGCCCATGACCTAGATAACAACATTCCAAACTTAGGAGGGATATCAGCAACCACTACATCCATGACCATATTTTTTTTTGGAATTTGAGACAAAGATACCACCAGATCTTTGATTAGGCCCATACACTTCACCTTACTTGAATCAAAGGAGAAAAGAACTTTGTAAGGAATTATAATGTCCAGGCCCAATTGGTCCATGACCACCTTGGGCATCAAGTTATGGGATGCTCCTAAATCCAACATAGCATTGTGCATAATCATATCATGAGTCTTTAGACTGACATATAAATAGGAGACCTCATCAACATCACTACTCTCCTCTACGTGTGGGACAAACGAGATGGCAGAATGATCGTCTTGTATATTCAAAGTATCGGAAGTTTCTTCCATCTTGAGCATCTTAATAATATGATTTCTATATTCACTACTCTTTATCAACTCATTGAATGGAACAAAAATTTTAATTTTAGCCATCTCACTTTCAAAGATAAAGGAAGAAGAGGTTTTCTCTACCTCTTTGATGATTGTCTCCTTTCTTGTTTCAGGTATTTTCTTTGGAGGTTCTTCCTTCTGCTTTCCTTTATCCACAGCATCCTTTGCAACAGAGTCCTTATTAGACTAACTTGAAGAAGGTATATTATTTTGAGCTTCTTTGGTAGGATTTCCCTTTGAAGGATTTGCAGGCACCTTTTTGTTTCGAAGATTATATTTTTTTCGGAATTGCATGATGGCATTCTGCATCCCTGTTTGGTAATAGTTTTTTCCACTGACAACCTTTCATCATTCTCTTGCATGAATATTTCATTTGCATCCATGAACTGATCATGTTCTTCTTTCGTCAAAAATACCTCTATTTCATCACCATCACAACAATGCATATCGTCTTCAAAATTTTCATCAAAATTCTCATTTACATAATTATTTTGAAAAGGAGGTCTTATTTGTTTATCACTCTGGTTTCTCTGATCTCTTTGTTTGATTTGTGGAACTATTGGTCTCCTCTGATTCATGGGTGGAACATAAACCTGCTCTTTGGTATTAGGATTATTATCTAAAGACATCATTTCGATGAGTTTCTCCAATATGGTATTCATCATCAACTCAAACCTCTCTTCTGATGACTGTGATGTTGAAGGATGTGCCTTATCTTGAACCGTGTTCATGTGCCTGTCAGAGTTATATTTGATCTTTCCTGAAGCCATTACATTTAATTCAACTTCTATTGCATCACTCGTCATATCATCTAGTGAAGTAGATCTTCTCTCCCTCAACAACAAAGCAAAATCACTTTCAAAGGAATCAACATATCTAAGTTGAGAAACTCTAGGAGGAGGTTTTACTTCAGTAGGAATTGAGTTGTAGACTTTTATAAATCTAGTTGAAAACTCCTGCACTGTTTCATCAAGTAACCTTCTCATGTTGTTATATTGGGTTAACAATTGAAGGGGAATTTTATTGTCACGCCACTTTGCAAGAAAAATTGTTTCAAAGGCTTTAAAATTTAGGATACTTGTTGTTGGGAGAGATCTGAACCACTTTCTTACTTCTCTTGCAAGACTTTGTGCAAAAAACCTCATTTTTGCATCTTCAAAATCTACTTCTATGTCTACAAAATCATTGAACCAGTCTAAGTGTTTTTGGGCTGACACATTGCCTTCAACATCATACAACTTAATCCTCTGATTATACTCCCGGGGCAAATCATGTAAATGAGCAGGTAGAACAACAGGGAAAAACCTAGCTTCCATGGCTGTAGTAAGAACTAGAAGTGGTTGTTGGTTCTGAGTAGGAATGAAAAGAGGTTTAGTAGAAGAAGCTAAAATTAAATATTGGAACCTCTTCTCGTCAAAGATGAACTCGTTCAAACAAGACTCAGATTTAGTTATGTACAAAGTTTGCTCAAATTTCAAATCAAAATCAAGGTCTTCAATTATTGTCACTCCATATTTGGGCAAGGATAGATATCTATCTAGACACATAACTGGGCTTCTTGGCTTTTATTTTATTTTTTGTACAATTTTCTCAGGATCAGACACAGGGATTACTGCTTCTGGGTCTGGACTGCTCCTGGTATGAATTCTCTTGGGAGCCAAGATTTCTCACTCAAACTTCTTTATGATACTAGTCTCTTTATAATGGATTCTCCAGGGTAAATTTAGTTTCATCCAATAAGGTGTTTGATTCACTGTCACCCTCAGGAATCAAATCTGAAGATTTAAGTCATTCTTTTCCTAGGGAAAATTTCACTTTCAATCCCCGACAACGGTGCCAAAATTTTAGCACTCTGTAAATTTGTTCTGCTGATAAAACAAATGGCAGAGGTAACCTACAAACCAACTTTAGAGCTGGGTACTAGCCTTCTCAGCTCAAAGAGAGATCTCTCATGTCACTTGAAGTTTCTTTAACAATCGATAGCTAGGTTTTGTTGTTTTGGGTTTTTTTTTATAATTTTGATGGCAAGGAAGGGGAGGGACACTTAGGGCTATAGAGTCAAACTTATGAAAATGAATAGAAACAATGACTGGCCAGTTGAACTATCTAGAGGATAAAGGCTAAATGAGGTGATAAATATGAGTTATAATTTGTAAATTTGCAGAGTGTAGGAAGAAAAAGAAAACATATCCCCTATGGCATTGCCAGAATGTATCGTGAGGGTTAGAGTGAGACAACATGCTACCACAAGGAGGAAGGAGGGGGGGCGGAGGCAGTAAGAAGAATGTCCCAAGGAGGAGTTTAATGAGGTAGAGGTTCCCAAGGCAACACATCTATAATCGAGCCATTCATCCCTCTTCTGGCCTCTCTACTTTTGAGGTATGTTTCAGTTATCACGTATCACCTTCACGTAGTACATCCTTTTTATCCACACAACTTTGTTAGTTGCTTTTATAACTACATTAGAGCATTAAATAAATGAATTCTGAATTATGTAGGAAGAACTTAACACAGTTTAAATTGCTTCAGTCGAGAGCATCACAAGATGAATTATGGGCCTTTGACTATCCAATTTAAACAGAAGACAGTGAAAATGAAATCAGAAATATAGGAAATACATACAAAGAGAGGAGGCAAAACTTAGATCACCACCATTAGAATCTTTTCATGGAAACTTCAAGACTTATGCATGTGTATTCAATTCTGCTTCAGAAAATTACGATTTTAAGTTCTGAAACAACTAAAATTGTGCCCTTGCACTTCTTCCAACACTAATACATTTGGAACTCCTAATATTTATACAAGTTTGAGTCCCTTCAATTTTAAACCAATTACAATGATTTAAAAATGAAATGTTTCAGTTCTTGAAACTAATTACAATAATTACAAGGAATAGTTTCAGTTTTGGAACCAATTTACAATGATTAGCAAGAAACCATTTGGTGATATGGCTTATAACTCCTTTGATGCTTCAGTTCCTTTCTTCGCCACTTGTTTTGTTCTGGTCTTCCACCTGATCTTCCATCTTCAATGACACATGTACATCATCTACTGGTCCCTAGAAAACTGCACTTTGTCTTACCCAACCATACTATCTCCTTCCATTGCAAGTCAGAAGGGATATCATAATCCATCGTTTCTTTGATCAGGATCTCTAGGTCAATGTAGGAGGCATATGTCATGACTAGTAGTCCAATTTTCACTGCTTTGAACAGATTCATAATCTCAAAATATGTAATCAGATGTTCAACCAGGGTTGCTCCTTCCAAGTTTTCCTTCAGGGTTTCAAACTTGCAGTGATCCATTCTGCAATGAGTAAGTCGAGCGTTGTATTCTTCCTGATCATATAATTTTCCTTTTCCATCCCAAAATGGTGGGAGGCCTTTAATAAACATTTCTTCAAACATATACTTGAAATATTTCACACTTTTCTCCATCTGTGTTGCCTTGGTTTGGACAGATTTCAGTAGGTTATGTTTAGAAATAACCCTCCTAGCCTAGATGATCAAAGTAGTTATATATTTAAATCCAATGGTCTAAAGTTCTGTGGTAGGGGTGGAGTTTAGTAGGTTTATGGCATTTTGGGCCCACTCTGATGGTTTCTTTGCTAAATTCACATTCACAACAATGCACCTGCTTCTGGTTGTGATGGCTATGTTGTCTTTATCATTGATGAAATTCAAATACACTATGAACTTGGCAACTTCAGAAGCTATAGAGTCCCATATGATGTGATTGGCTCCCTGCAATAGGCCTTTGCCTCTCAATCTCACCTTCAACTTATCTATCCTTTCCTGCAAGGCTCCATTCTCCTTTTGAAATTGACCCATTTTTTCATCCTTTGCTTGCATTCTTGCTTTAATTTCTCTATGTTCCCTTTTATCCCTTTGATTTCTCCTTCTTTCAGGTTGACTTGTGACATGGCCTAGATGAGTCCTTCAGTGATTGGCCTAGATTTTACAGTAGGAGGTACAACTAAAACCTTTTTTAGCAATTATGTTAATCCTTGTGACCAATTCACCTTTTCTTGTTCTAGATGCAATGCCTTAGCCTTGTAGTCCAATGGCTCTTGACAAAGTGTCTCGTTTTCTTGTTCTAGAGAAACTAATTTTGTTGTTTGTGGATGCTCTGTAGAAGACATTTTCAATTTCTTCTTCAAGATTTAAATCAATTTGTCCTTCTCATCGAATGAGGATTTCACCTCTTGGGGGACTTCAGATTCTAGCCTCCTAACTTGAGTCTACCAAGCTTTGCTAGATGATTTTTCTTGCCTCAACTGCCCTTCCAATTTCATTGAATAAGATGACATCTTTGAATTATTCAATATTAAACTCAGGTAGTCAAAATACAATATATCACTAGTGTTCCTATGGCATTTGACTTTGTTTGGAGCGCTGATGTTGCCATACCTTATCTTTATCTCAGATACTTTATCTTCATCTACTACTGCAATGTTAAAGGTCCTCTTCTCAATATCCCTTACTATGAACATAGAAGATTTGTGTTGAGAAATATTTTCCACTTCAGGGACTAATTCCCTCATCTCACCCAGAGCCATGTTTCCTTTCTCAACATACTATTTTGTCAAACATTCTTTAGATTGATAAGTTTCCCCAGATGTTTTTATCAAAGATGTGTTTTTTGCTGCTAAAGGTTCTTGAGATGCCTTCACTTTGGAATTTGCTTCCCTTTTCAACCTCTACAGTGGTAGTACCACCCTCCACCATATCCAGGTTTACTTGTTATTTAGGATCTTCCTCCTCTAAATCCACTATATGTGGAGACTGTGTAATCTTCATATTTTTAGGAAAAATCTGCTGATCACTGGTGCCCATGGCCTCTGAACTGCTTCTCTTGATGTAAACACACATCTTAGGAACTTTGAATATTATTTTTTGAGGATATTTTTGTGTTTGACTTCTTTGCAGGGTTGCCTCCACTTGTGATGTCTGACTTTGTTGCATGGTTGCCTCCACTTGGTGTGTTTGAGTTGTTTGCAAGATTGCTTCCATATCAGCAAAGACTTCTAGGTTTGACAGTTTATCAAAACCCTCAACATGTTCATGCTCATAAGGGGCCTGTTTGTTCATCAATATTCTCTTGGATATGATTTGGTGTGGATCATATCTCCTTCCTTGTAGATGTGCAAAACTGAACTCTTTGAGCTTTGCTTGAATATGAGATAAGCAAGATTTGGCTTTGACAATAAAAGGGCCAATGATAAAAGGGAACTTGAGGTTGGAGCCTTTGCACAAATTTAGGAAATTCTCTGTCTCAGATATGATTCTTTGCCTGATGAATTCAAGGGCAAAGACTCCGAGGGTGAGAAAAATATGCAATAGATAGGGGGATTCATGAAAACCATAAACCCAGATTATTGTTGAATGCATGAAAAATACCCATTCCCCCGCTCTGTTTTCTGGATTTGGATGCAGATAGCTCCTCATGTCATCCAAAAATCTAGGTAGGCTAGTGTTGAAAATCAAACTGTAAACTTTGGACATAACTTTGTTGATGAAGATGAGCAATGTAATCCTATTACATTCAGTTGATGTGAATGATGCTTCAAGAAATTTTCTCTTATTGGTTTCCAAGAAAATATTCAGCAAGTAGGTGTAATATCTTAAATGCCTTAGAGAGTGGAAATTCACTAGTTGTTTATGGATATTATCAGCTATGAATTGATCAAAACTAATGTAGACTGATAGACCAGACTCTGACTTGAAAAAGACAAATAGGAAACCGAGCATGACTTCGACCACATGTTTGTCATTATCTAGACCTAAGACCTAAGTCAAAAGGGAACATACCCATTAGACTTAAATAAGCATTATACTCACATTCATTGGCAAAGACAGACTCTCTAAAAAATGTTTTAGTTTGACAATTGTCTGTAAAAACAAATCTATGACTTCTAATGGAAACTCTTTGTATAGCATAATTAGATTTTCTTCATTGAAAGGTTCAAAAACTACCGAGAAAGACTCCGGTATACCAAGGGAATCTCGAATTGATAGACTCTCTACCCTACACATGACCTCTGACCCCTGTTTATTTACGACAACTTTTCTTCATGTGAATATTGGTCTGCGCACCAACCTATGAATTCGGGAAAAGGGAAAGCAACTTCAACAACATAAGGGACTATGGTGGCCTAGAATTCTTCAAGGAATGGTATATGCCTTCCTACATTATCAGACAGATTGCTTCTGGACACAAATATGGGTGAAATGGTGATTTTGGTGTTGAAAATGGTTGAATATCGATCAATTAAGGCTTCTTCATTTGACACGGGGTCTTTCTCTGTTACTGAATTTGTGATAGGGTCCATGGAGGTGATGAAAAATACCTAGAAATGAGTGGAAATGGTGTGAAATTGGCATATTGTTGAGATGTAGTTGAACAAGGGTGGTCACGCCAAGTTTCAAATGGTCCAGTTGTTCGAAATAATAATAAAATACATAACAAATCCATTTATATACTTTTCCAAATTTCAAGGGCACGAGGAAGTGGTTTGGGGCAACCCGCTTCTCACCCCGAAATGCACCCGGTGGCGCCACATGGTCCCAAACAAAAACCACGATTTAGATTTTGGTCACTTTCTAAAATTATCCTTCACGCAACTTTTCCCCCTGAAATGATCCTCGATCGTCAATATGGAGTGCTCGCGATCTGTGTTGTATCAGGTCCCATCAGATCCGTTCTCTCACCAAATTTATCCTATCCCTCCATATTTAGCCTCTTTCCTAACTTGACATGATTATAAACCGGTTTAGCACCTCGCCAAATATTGAAATCTCGATTTCACATGAAATTTTTAATGGTGACTAATAGTGTCCATGATCCTTTCCCAGCTCCATTCATAGATGATGTGATGGTGAATGTTGGAGGTAGGGAAGCCTACTCCTTCACAGATGGATTCTCTAGATATCATCAAGTTCATATTGCAGAGGAAGATCAGGCCAAAGGCACCTTCACAACTAAATGGGGGTCCTTTGTATATATATTCATCCCCTTCGGATTAAAAAATTTCCTCGCAGATTTATGGGATTACCAAACCACGTACAAAAGGCTAACTAAGAACACACTTTTCAGATTAGTCTATGGGAAGGAAGCGATCATGCCATTAGAATTTGTGGTTCCCAACCTTCGAGTTGCACTCGCAACTCATATGACCAATGATCAATCTGTTAGCACTGAAAGTTGCACTTTGATTGCTAAAGTGCAAGCTTAACACCCATCAATAGGTTTATGAGGTAAGTCTTAAAATGTGGTGTCAAATGGATAAAAATCGGTCTAGTAATGTTAAAGCACAGGAAAATCTAGATGAAATGCCTCAGAAAAATAGGTCGTTTTTAACTTAGATCAAGGTTTTGAAGACTAATGTGGATAGATGGAAGACTTTAGTGAGATGAGTGAAGTAAGTCTACCACTAGCATCAGGCTTTACCGGTAGACAAAAGGAAAGAAAAGCTTTAGATACAAGAGCTTCTTAAATCCAAGCTAAGAACTCTGAGAAATTTATAACAGAATCATAATCAAACCTTCATTCCAATACAACTACAAAACATCATTTGAATCATTCAATGACAGTAAAATTTCAGAGTGAGAGAGAAACAAGATGGAAAGAGAGAAACCGAACTTCCATTCAACAAAATTTCATCAAGTCTGATACATTAAATCGGAGTAGGATCTGTTACATTAATATCACCAAAAGAGTCTTTTACATCAACCATTTGAACCTTCCTTGACAGGTGGAAACCTCCAAACAAGGTGAATATCCAACAACTATGCAAAAACAAGAGTTTGTAGTGCCAGTTCAAATATAGCTTGGACACTTCGAGGAGGTTGTTAGTTGATGGTATGACATAATCCTTGGAGAAATGGTTAAATGTAGGCTCTGAAAACCATAAATCCTCCTTTACATGATCAATCTTATGTGTTAACACAACCCCTCTAGCATAGGCTGGACGAGCTTATGGAATTAGATGAAGACCATATAATGGAAGGTTTCATCCAATTAGTGTAAAAATATAGACAAAAGGCCTAACACGATTGTTGGACACTTGGGCTGACATTCTCAAGGAATTCTCCAAGATCTTGTTGAAATATTCTACTGTTCCATTTGCCCGAGGATGATATGGGGTACTCTTCTAGTGATAGAATTCAAACTCCTCAGTCATAGCCTAGATGGTATTATTAATAAAATGTGTGCCTTGATCACTCATCAAAATCCTGGGACATCCAAATCTTGTAATCACCTTCTCAAATAAGAAGTGTGGTGTTGTCTCTGCATTGTGATCCTTGATTGGTGTTGCTTCTTCCCATCTGGTTAAGTATTATGTCGTATTAATGATGTATATTTCTCCTGAACTTCTTGTTGGTGGATTAATAGGTCCATCTATTTCCCATTTGTCAAATGCCTGAACAATTACTTGGTGTCTTAGGGGCATCTCTTCCCTCCCATTGGGTTTTCCAAGTCCCTGACAGACATCACAATTCTGGAAATATTATTTTTCATCCTTATGAACTATGGGCCACCATAAGCCTATGTGCAATACCTTTTGTGTAGTATTGTTTCCTTCATAATGTCCTCTAGCTATACCTTCATGAGCTTCTGCTAGAACCATGGGTCATTCATGCTCCATCACACACCTTCTCAAAATTCTATCTGCTTCTAGTTTGTATAAATGTCATATGATTAATTGATAGTCTGCAACTCTAACTACTAGGTTTTTCTTCTGCACGGTACTAAACTCCTTTGGCACAACTCTTCTGCTCAAGAATTCAATGATATCAACAAAGTACTGATCAGCTATCTGTACTGAAAATAATTGTGCATCAGGGAATTTGTCTTCTAAGTTATTAGGTTCTTCTCCATTGGTTATTCTTGATAAGTGATCTAGTCTTGGATTCAACTTCCTTGGTTTAACTATTACTTCAAAATCAAATTCTTGGAACAATAATAGCCATCTACATATCCTCCCCCTAACACTGGCTTGCTAACTAGATATTTGAGGGTAGAATGATTTGTAAACATTTTAAAGTGCTTTCCCAATAATTAATGTCTGAATTTTTGTAGTGCATACACCATGGCTAGGATTCTCTTTCTATTGTGTTGTAATTCTACTCTGATTCAGATAACTTTCTGCTTACAAAGGCTATAGGGTGATCTACGTCACCTGCTCATAGCTTCTCCATAATTTCTCCAAGTGTTATTTCTAATGCATCTACATGCACATGAAATGTCTTTTCCCAATCTGGAAACAATAAAATAGGTGTTGTCACCATCTTCTCCTTTAAAGTATCCACCTTCTTCAACAACTTTTCCATCGGCATGGTAATATATGCATACCCCTTGATAAACTTCTTTTAGTACCATGTATTTCTAAGTGTGGCTATTAATTGGCACACTAAATTTGGTGGTGGTAAGTTCATAATTACAACAATCTTATTACGGTCAACCAATAACCCTTTTCTACATACCACATGTCCTAATAATATCCCAAAAGGTGTGTCGAAAATGCGTTCTTGATGTTTAATGAGATATGACATTTCCTGCATCTTTCCAACATTAGTCTTAGGACTTCTACATGATCTTTCAAAACACCAAACATAGTCCAGTCATCCATATATACTTTTAAGAACTTATGTATAGAATCCTTAAACGTAGCTATCACCACTCTTGAAAACATAGTTGGTGCATTCTTCAATCTAAAGGGAATAACTATGTACTGATAACATCCCCATTCTTTAGCAAATGTAGTATTATTCCTATGCTCTTGATCTATTTTAATCTAATGATGGCCTGAGAATCCATCTGTAAATGAATACGCTTCCTAGCCTCCCACATTCTCCAAGACCTCATCTGTAAAATGGGTAGGGAAAAGAATCATGTAAGAAAGCATCATTTAATTTCCTTACATATACAAAAATTTGTATTGCCCCTTGTTTCTTTTCCTGGAATACCATGGAACTGATCCATTCAGATTCTTCTACTGGCTCTATGATACCAACTTCTAGCATTCGGTCAAGTTTTGCTTTCACTTTTTGCTTATACATTGGATTCAACTTGTAGGGTCTCTGTCTAATAGGTTTAGCATCTAGTTTTAGGGGTATCTTCATCTCACCTAACTCTCCCACTATTCCTTTCACAAGTCATTGTATTCACGCAATAATTATGTTATCCTTTCTAGTGTCTGCTCATCCTAGTAGTCTCCAATGCTTGCCATTTTAGGGTTTTCTTCTTTCCCAATGTTGACTTTCTTGACCTTAATTGATGCAAAAAATGCTTCTGAATCCAAATATGGACCTTCCACCTCTCTCTCACCTTCAATCTCTATTATCTAAATGTTTCACGGATCATCTTCATTTGGCGCTTCCTCTATGACATGATAACATGAGAGTAAGTCTTTGACTTTTTGCCTGTTCTATTGTTGATACTCTGTTATAATTTCCACCTCAGGTTCCTAAAAAATTATCATTCCTTGTATCAGCTTCAAGGATGAATCAATATTGGGGTTCTCATGCTCAAATGATAAAGTTACCACAAAATTTTGTTGTAATAATGTCCATTATGTACGAATAAAGTAATGAGTCCAT
Organism: Picea mariana; assembly: GCA_032191745.1. NCBI lineage: Eukaryota > Viridiplantae > Streptophyta > Pinopsida > Pinales > Pinaceae > Picea > Picea mariana. Next base: position 193,340 of record JASDQU010010109.1, on the reverse strand, counting down.
TCTTCTAGTGGTATCAACCTCGATTGTGTTATGCATTTCTCTTTGTGATCAACTAGTCTTCCTCTCCCATCATATTTATGTAATGTGTTGTTCCCCTATTCTGCGCCAAACATAATGTGAAGTAACCTTTTATATTGATACCAGTATTGAATCGTTTCCTTGTGCTCACCCCGCCATCTTGCAGGTGTTGCATTGAGTGAAATATCTAGGGCTAACAACTTCTGATTTTCCAAAACTTCTTCCTCATAAATTATCAAGAACTCTTCTAATTCATTCAAAACATGAAAAGTGGGGGGTTCTCTTATCTCTGTACGCACCCACCTTACTACATAGTTTATTCTTGTGCACCTACTTGTGGAGACTTCATGTAGTCTCTGCTTCCAGTTTGTAACACCTCAGGTTTTGAGCCCCATATGTATTTTGTTAATCCATGAAAGGCTAGAGTGCCCAAACAATTGAAAGAGGCCAGTGTGCCTAAGAAATGTAATGTTTGATCATTATTAATAATAAATACATCACTAGATGCTAGACAGACAAGGACAATATTTATAGGGGGTTATGATTCCACAAGAGAGGGGGTTTGAGGGGATAAGTATTTAATTTATATTTTATTTACCCGTTTTTGTTTTAATGGAGAATAACAATTACACGAGATTCTTGGGGGGGAGGCCAAGTGGTTCCTTAATTCTAAGAAATACATAAACACATCTTTGGTTTGTGGTGGGGTTTGCTTCTTCTTCACTCATTCACTCACTCACTCATGGTTCATTGTTCATTGTTCACACCTTTCACCATGTTCTCTCTCCATTCACTCTTTCACCCACTCATCTTTCCTCATTTTCATTTGGATTTGGAAGGGAAAACAAATTTATGAAGAGAAGCCATGGTTTTGTTGGCTGTAAACATTGCTGGTGTATTCCAGCCATGAATTAAGGCCTACAATTCTGAGATGCTTTGGCCTGTGTTCAGTTTTTCTCACAGTTGCGAATCCTGAGAGTCCCAACATGGAGATTCTTGACTAGATGCACTAGAGCCCTGGAAGGAGATGGACAGTCTGAGGGACTGCATGGCAAAGAAGGGGGTCCATTCTCTTGGGTTGTGCAGGCTGGGTAGAAGAGAGCTAGTGTACTTGGATTGTTGTGGGTGCTAAAAATCTTGTGAGAGCTTGAGTGTTGACTGGTTTGGGAAGCCGAGTGACACTCTGGAACCATCCTTGTGGATTCATAGCCCTGGCTCAGGGGTGACATTTCTTTTGAGACTTGAAACAATAGTGTCTAAAATTGGGTGGAACGTCCTTGGTCTACAACTAGTTGGTGATTTGTTTCATTAAATATAAGTTATATTTGTTATGGTTTTATTTACTTGTGTATTTATTCTGTTGTGTATTTATTTATCTATGAATTTCATATCCATAGTATGCATGCTTGTTGGTTATTGATGTGTACAACATATGGTTCATTTATTTTATGTTGTAGCATGAATCTTGATCTATGCATGTGAATACTTCATGCATATTTATTAATTAAAAGTTACATCAAAAGTTGAAAGAAGTTCGGAAGTGGGATTGAAGTGGCGTGCCCGACTTGTGGGTGGCTAGGTACGTTCCATATTGGTATCGGAGCTTCAGATTGAAACACTGGATTGGTATCGGTCGAAACTATTGGATAGGGTATTATGGTTAAGAATGAATATGTCCTTGAAATATTAAAGCTCAGGAGAGATAGCATTGCAGAGATCGCGCAGAAGCCAGAGCGTCATGTAGATAGAGATCCTTTACAAAGGATCGTAGAATCATGACCATTGCCTTTTGAATTTGAGAGCGATAACCACCGTGGAATCAAGGATTTTTGGATTGTTAGATTAGAAGACTGGTGAATGAGGACCGTAAAATAAAGGTGAAACCAAATGCTGGGAGAGATTAAGTCACAACCGTCAGATCGACCCTGTTGATCGTGAGTCGTTGATCGAAGTTGAGGAAGAGATGGAAAACTCTGGAACTTCTTCGTTTCGATGATTTTTGGGAAACAGGGCAGAAGCATGAAAAGGGATGAAGTCGCGAAGTCCTGTCGACCTTAGTCCTTAGTCAGGGTCCTTAGGCGATGACCACTTCGAGAAGTTTAACTCCGGGAGAATCAAAACCTTTTAGAATTGCTATAACCTAGAGTCCTAGAGCACCGAAGTCCCGAAGTCCCGTCGACTGTTAGATCCAGGGAAGGGCTTCGAAATTAATGTTGACAGTCAGATCTAGCATTGGTGGAAGGATAACAAAGTTTCAGAACTTCGCCACTTTGGTGATTACTGGAGAACGGGAAAAGCCACAAAGTGTTGAATCCCCAAAGTGTTGGAGCCCCAAAGTGTCGAAACCACAAAGTGTAAGGCTTTCATCGTGAAATCATGCAGGCCTTCATATATGGGGCCAAGAATGTGGATCATCCATTTGATGGATGACGCATCATAGGCCACATGGTAGGGGTTCCATGTGGGGACACGTATCACCAGGATTTAGTACCTTTTGGACCC